>MJUT01009637.1:16745-29499 GCA_002080005.1 Gigantidas platifrons
AACATTTATTTGTCCTGTGTCTTGTGTACCCTATGTTGCCAGTTTCTCTGGATTGTCCTTTTGTATTGCCCATTCGGTATTCTCTAACATTTATTTGTCCTGTGTTGTGTACCCTATCCTATGTTGCCAATTTCTCTGGATTGCCCTTTTTATTACCCCTTCGGTATTCTTTTACATTTTTTGTCCTGTGTCTTGTGTACCCTATGTTGCCAGTTTCCCTGGATTGTCCTTTTTTATTGCCCTTTGGTATTCTCTAACATTTATTTGACCTGTGTCTTGTGTCCCCTATGTTGTCAGTTTCTCTGGCTTGCATTTCTTATTGCCCCTTCGGTATTCTCAAACATTTATTTGTCCTGTATCTTGTGTACCCTATGTTTCCAGTTTCCCTGGATTGTCCTTTTTTATTGCCTCTTTGGTATTCTCTAACATTTATTTGACCTGTGTCTTGTGTACCCTATGTTGTCAGTTTCTCTGGATTGCATTTCTTATTGCCCCTTCGGTATTCTCAAACATTTATTTGTGCTGTATCTTGTGTACCCTATGTTTCCAGTTTCTCTGGATTGTCTTTTTGATTTTCCCTTCGGTATTCTCTAACATTTATTTGTCCCGTGTCTTGTGTATCCTATGTTGCCAAGTTCTCTGGATTGTCCTTTCTTTTGCCCCTTCGGTATTCTCTAGCATTTTCTTGTCCTGTGTCTTGTGTATCGTATGTTGCCAGTTTCTCTGGATTATCCTTTTTTATTGCCCCTTCGGTATTCTCTAAAATTTATTTGTCCTGTGTCTTGTGTACCCTATGTTGCCAGTTTCTCTGGATTGTCCTTTTTAATTGCCCCTTCGATATTCTCTAACATTTATTTGTCCTGAGTTCTGTGTACCCTATGTTGCCAGTTTCTCTTGATTGTCCTTTTTTATTTCCCCTTCTGTATTCTATAACATTTATTTTTCCTGTGCCTTGTACACTCTATCTTGCCAGTTTCTCTGGATTGTCCATTTGTTTTGCCCCTTCGGTATTCTCTAACATTTATTTGTCCTGTGTCTTGTGTATCCTATGTTGCCAGTTTCTCTGGATTGTCCTTTTGTATAGTCCCCTCGGTATTCTCTAATATGTATTTGTCATGTGTGTTGTGTACCCTATCCTATGTTGCCAGTTTCTCTCTATTGCCATTTTTTTCATTACCACTTCGGTATTCCCTAACATTTTGTGGTCCTATGTCTTGTGTACCCTATGTTGCCAGTTTCTCCGGATTGTCCTTTTTTATTGCCCCTTCGGTAATCTCTAACATCTTTTTGTCCTTTGTCTTGTTGTCTTGTGTACCCTATGTTGCCAGTTTCTCTGATTGCATTTCTTATTGCCCCTTCGGTATTCTCAAACATTTATTTGTCCTGTGTCTTGTGTACCCTATGTTGCCAGTTTCTCTGGATTGTCCTTTTGTATTGCCACTTCGGTATTCTCTAACATTTATTTGTCCTGTGTCTTGTGTACCCTATGTTGGCAGTTTCGCTGGATTACCCTTTTCTATTGTCCCTTCGGTATTCTTTAGAATTTATTTTTCCTGTGTTCTGTGTACCCTATGTTGCCAGTTTCTCTGGATTGTCCATTTGTTTTGCCCCTTCAGTATTCTCTAACATTTATTTGACCTGTGTCCTGTCTATCCTATGTTTCCAGTTTCTCTGGATTGTCATTTTGTATTGTCCCCTCGGTATTCTCTAATATTTATTTGTCCTGTGTGTTGTGTACCCTATCCTATGTTTCCAGTTTCTCTCGATTGCCCTTTTTATTACCCCTTCGGTATTCTCTAACATTTTGTTTTCCTGTGTCTTGTGTACCCTATGTTGCCAGTTTCTCTGGATTGTCCTTTTTTATTGTCCCTTCGATATTCTCTCACATTTATTTGTCCTGTGTTCTCTATACCCTATGTTGCCAGTTTCTCTGGATTGTCCTTTTTTATTTCTCCTTCGGTATTCTCTAACATTTATTTGTCCTGTGCCTTGTATACCCTATGTTGCCAGTTTCTCTGGATTGTCCATTTTTTTTGCCCCTGCGGTATTCTCTATCATTTATTTGTCCTGTGTCCTGTATATCCTATGTTGCCAGTTTCTCTGGATTGTCCTTTTTTATTTCCACTTCGGTATTCTCTAACATTTGTTTGTCCTGTGCCATGTATACCCTATGTTGTCAGTTTCTCTGGATTGTCCATTTGTTTTGCCCCTTCGGTATTCTCAAACATTTATTTGTCCTGTGTCTTGTGTACCCTATGTTGCCAGTTTCTCTGATTGTCCTTTTGTATTGTCCCCTCGGTATTCTCTAATATTTATTTGTCCTGTGTGTTGTTTACCCTATCCTATGTTGCCAGTTTCTCTCGATTGCCCTTTTTATCACCCCTTCGGTATTCTCTAACATTTTGTTGTCCTGTGTCTTGTGTACACTATGTTGCCAGTTTCTCCTGATTGTCCTTTTTCATTGCCCCTTCGGTATTCTCTAACATTTATTTGTCCTGTGTCTTGTGTATCCTATGTTTCCAGTTTCTCTGGATTGTCCTTTTGTATTGTCCCCTCGGTATTCTCTAATATGTATTTGTCCTGTGTGTTGTGTAACCTATCCTATGTTGCCAGTTTCTCTCTATTCCCCTTTTTTTTATTACCACTTCGGTATTCCCTAACATTTTCTGGTCCTATGTCTTTTGTACCCTATGTTGCCAGTTTCTCCGGATTGTCCTTTTTTTATTGCCCCTTCGGTATTCTCTAACATCTATTTGTCCTTTGTCTTGTGTACCCTATGTTGCCAGTTTCTCTGGATTGTCCTTTTGTATTGCCACTTCGGTATTCTCTAGCATTTATTTGTCCTGTGTCTTGTGTACCCTATGTTGCCAGTTTCTCTGGATTGTCCTTTTGTATTGCCACTTCGGTATTCTCTAACATTTATTTGTCCTGTGTCTTGTGTACCCTATGTTGGCAGTTTCGCTGGATTACCCTTTTCTATTGTCCCTTCGGTATTCTTTAGAATTTATTTGTCCTGTGTTCTGTGTACCCTATGTTGCCAGTTTCTCTGGATTGTCCATTTTTTTGGCCCCTTCGGTATTCTCTAACATTTATTTGACCTGTTTCCTGTCTATCCTATGTTTCCAGTTTCTCTGGATTGTCCTTTTGTATTGTCCCCTCGGTATTCTCTAATATTTATTTGTCCTGTGTGTTGTGTACCCTATCCTATGTTTCCAGTTTCTCTCGATTGCCCTTTTTATTACCCCTTCGGTATTCTCTAACATTTTGTTTTCCTGTGTCTTGTGTACCCTATGTTGCCAGTTTCTCTGGATTGTCCTTTTTTATTTCTCCTTCGGTATTCTCTAACATTTATTTGTCCTGTGTCTTGTATACCCTATGTTGCCAGTTTCTCTGGATTGTCCATTTTTTTTTGCCCCTGCGGTATTCTCTATCATTTATTTGTCCTGTGTCCTGTGTATCCTATGTTGCCAGTTTCTCTGGATTGTCCTTTTTTATTTCCACTTCGGTAATCTCTAACATTTGTTTGTCCTGTGCCTTGTATACCCTATGTTGTCAGTTTCTCTGGATTGTCCATTTTTATTGCACCTTCGGTGTTCTCAAACATTTATTTGTCCTGTGTCTTGTGTACCCTATTTTTTCCAGTTTCTCTGATTGTCCTTTTGTATTGTCCCCTCGGTATTCTCTAATATTTATTTGTCCTGTGTGTTGTTTACCCTATCCTATGTTGCCAGTTTCTCTCGATTGCCCTTTTTATCACCCCTTCGGTATTCTCTAACATTTTCTTGTCCTGTGTCTTGTGTACACTATGTTGCCAGTTTCTCCTGATTGTCCTTTTTCATTGCCTCTTCGGTATTCTCTAACATTTATTTGTCCTGTGTCTTGTGTATCCTATGTTTCCAGTTTCTCTGGATTGTCCTTTTGTATTGTCCCCTCGGTATTCTCTAATATGTATTTGTCCTGTGTGTTGTGTACCCTATCCTATGTTGCCAGTTTCTCTCTATTCCCCTTTTTTTTATTACCACTTCGGTATTCCCTAACATTTTGTGGTCCTATGTCTTTTGTACCCTATGTTGCCAATTTCTCCGGATTGTCCTTTTTTTATTGCCCCTTCGGTATTCTCTAACATCTATTTGTCCTTTGTCTTGTGTACCCTGTGTTGCCAGTTTCTCTGATTGCATTTCTTATTGCCCCTTCGGTATTCTCAAACATTTATTTGTCCTGTGTCCTGTCTATCCTATGTTTCCAGTTTCTCTGGAATGTCCTTTTGTATTGTCCCCTCGGTATTCTCTAATATTTATTTGTCCTGTGTGTTGTGTACCCTATCCTATGTTGCCAGTTTCTCTCGATTGTCCTTTTTATTACCCCTTCGGTATTCTCTAACATTTTGTTGTCCTGTGTCTTGTGTACCCTATGTTGCCAGTTTCTCTGGATTGTCCTTTTTTATTGCCCCTTCGATATTCTCTATCATTTATTTGTCCTGTGTCCTGTGTATCCTATGGTGCCAGTTTCTCTGGATTGTCCTTTTTTATTTCCCCTTCGGTATTCTCTAACATTTGTTTGTCCTGTGCCTTGTATACCCTATGTTGTCAGTTTCTCTGGATTGTCCATTTTTTATTGCTGCTTCGGTATTCTCTAACATTTATTTGTCCAGTGTCTTGTGTATCCTATGTTGCCAGTTTCTCTCGATTGCACTTTTCTATTGACCCTTCGGTATTCTCAAACATTTATTTGTCCTGTGTCTTGTGTACCATATGTTGCCAGTTTCTATCGATTGTCCTTTTTCATTGCCCTTTCGGTATTCTCTAACATTTATTTGTCCTGTGTCTTGTGTACCCTATGTTTCCAGTTTCTCTGGATTGTCCTTTTTTATTGCCCCTTCGGTATTCTCTAATATTTATTTGTCCTGTGTATTGTGTCCTCTATGTTGCCAGTTTCTCCAGATTGTCCTTTTTTATTTCCCCTTCGGTATTCTCTAACATTTATTTGTCCTCTGCCTTGTGTACCCTATGTTGCCAGTTTCTCTGGATTGTCCTTTTTTTTTGCCCCTTCGGTATTCTCTAACATTTATTTGTCCTGTGTATTGTTTCCTCTATGTTGCCAGTTTCTCTGGATTGTCCATTTGTTTTGCCCGTTCGGTATTCTCTAACATTTATTTATCCTGTGTCCTGTGTATCATACGTTGCCAGTTTCTCTGGATTGTCCTTGTGTATTGTCCCGTCGGTATTCTCTAATATTTATTTGTCCTGTGTGTTGTGTACGCTATCATATGTTGCCAGTTTCTCTCGATCGCCCTTTTTATTACCCTTCGGTATTCTCTAACATTTTGTTGTCCTGTGTCTTGTGTACCCTATGTTGCCAGTTTCTCTGGATTGTCCTTTTTTATTGCACCTTCGGTATTCTCTAACATTTTTTTGTTCTGTGTCTTGTGTCCTCTATGTTGCCAGTTTCTCTGGATTGCATTTCTTATTGCCCCTTCGGTATTCTCAAATATGGATTTGTCCTTTGTCTTGTGTACCCAACGTTGCCAGTTTCTCTCGATTGTCCTTTTTTATTTCCACTTCGGTATTCTCTAACATTTATTTGTCCTGTGTCTTGTGTACCCTATGTTGGCAGTTTCGCTGGATTACCCATTTCTAATGTCCCTTCGGTATTCTTGAGCATTTATTTGTCCTGTGTTTTGTGTACCCTATGTTTCCAGTTTCTCTGGATTGTCCTTTTTTATTTCTCCTGCGGTATTCTCTAACATTTATTTGTCCTGTGCCTTGTGCACCCTATGTTGCCAGTTTCTCTGGATTGTTCATTTTTTTTTGCCCCTTCGGTATTCTCTAACATTTATTTGTCCTGTGTCCTGTGTCCTGTGTATCCTATGTTGCCAGTTTCCCTGGATTGTCCTTTTTTTTGCCCCTTCGGTATTCTCTATCATTTATTTGTCCTGTGTTCTGTGTACCCTATGTTGTCAGTTTCTCTGGATTGTCCTTTTTAGCTCACCTGACCCAAAGGGTCATGTGAGGTATTGCCATGACTTGGCGTCCGTCGTTCGTCGTCTGTCGTCGTCCGTCGTCCGTCCGTTAACTTTTTCATATTTTAATCTACTCTTCTGAAACAACTAGGCCAAATGGAACCAAACTTGGCAGAAAACATCTATAGAAGGTCCTCTATAAAGTGTCTTCAAATCGTCCCATTCCGCCAACAAATATGGCTGCCAAGGGCAATTCTTGTTTCTGATTGGCTAATGTTAAAAAAATCTTCTCCTCTGAAACAGCTAGGCCAAATGGAACCAAACTTGGCAGGAAGCATCCATGTAAGATCCTCTATAAAACTTCTTCATTTTTTTTCATTCGGCCTACAAACATGACCGCTGTTACTAAAAATAGAACATATGGTAAAATTGTAGGTTTTTGGGTAATAACTCAAAAACCGTTAATCATATCAAAAATTTGACATGGGGTGAAAATGAACAGCACAGCAAAATCAACCTACCCTGCAATTTTGAAGTAAATCTGATTACCCATCTTGGAGTTATTGCCCTTTTTTCGTCAATTTGTTTTTATATTTTAATATTTTTCGTCCTTTATTTCAAAAGCTATAAGAGATAGATGTTAAGTTTAAATTGCAAAAATGTGCATCAGGTCAAGATCTACCTACACTGGAATGTTTAAGTAAATGCCATTTCCCGTTTTGGAGTTATTGCCCTTTTTTCATCAAATTTTTAAAATTTTAATACTTTTCGTCCTTTATTTCAAAAACTAGAAGAGATAGATATTAAGTGTAAACTGCAAACATGTTCAGCATGTCAAGATCTACCCAACCCTGCAATTTTGAAGGAAATCCCATTACCCATGTTGGAGTTATTGCCCTTATTTCATCAAATTTTCAAAATTTTAATACTTTTCGTCCTTTATTTCAAAAACTATAAGAGATAGATGTTAAGTTTAAACTGCAAAAATGTTCGTGTCAAGATCTACAAAAAAGTTCCACAGTTGAATATGTCCAACAACAGTGTGAAGAGTTATTCTTCTTGTTTATTTCAAAAACTATAAAAGATAGACGCTAATTTTAAACAGCAAACATGTTCAGCATGTCAAGATCTACCTAGTCTGCAATTTTAAAGTAAATCTGATTACTAATCTTGAAGTTATTGCCCTTTCTTCATCAAAGTTTAAAAATGTTAATACTTTTCATCCTTTATTTCAAAAACTATAAGAGATAGATGTTAAGTGTAAACAGAAAACATGTTCAGCTTGTCAAGATCGACATGCCCTGCAATTTTCAAGTAAATCTTATTACCCGTCTAGGAGTTATTGCCCTTTTTTCATAATTTTTTAGCTCACCTGGCCCAAACACATTATCTTTTATGCATAAATATAGAAAACAGTTAAGGTAATGATTATCTCCCTTTGAAATTTACTTCAGTATCATTCTATTGTCAGGTGAGCGATACAGGCTCAGTGGGCTGAGCCTCTAGTTTTATTTCCCCTTCAGTATTCTCTAACATTTATTTGTCCTGTGCCTTGTGTACTCTATGTTGCCAGTTTCTCTGGATTGTCCATTTTTATTGCCCCTTCGGTATTTTCTAACATTTATTTGTCCTGTGTCCTCTGTACCCTATGTTGCCAGTTTCTCTCGATTGCACTTTTTTATCGACTCTTCGGTATTCTCAAGCATTTATTTGTCCTGTGTCTTGTGTACCCTATGTTGCCAGTTTCTCTGGATTGTCCTTTTTTATTGCTCCTTCTGTGTTCTCTAACATTTATTTGTCCTGTGTCTTGTGTACCCTATGTTTCCAGTTTCTCTAGATTGTCCTTTATTATTGCCCCTTCGGTATTCTCTAACATTTATTTATTCTCTGTCTTGTGTACCTTATGTTGACAGTTTCTATGGATTGTCCTTTTTTATTGACCATTCGGTATTCTCTAACATTTATTTGACCTGTGTGTCCCTTATGTTGTCAGTTTCTCTGGATTGCATTTCTTACTTCCCCTTCGGTATTCTCAAACATTTATTTCTCCTGTGTCTTGTGCACCCTATCTTGCCAGTTTCTCTGGATTGTCTTTTTTCATTGCCATTTCGGTATTCTCTAACATGTATTTGTCCTTTGTCTTGTGTCCCCTATGTTGTCAGTTTTTCTGGATTGTCATTTTTTATTGCCCCTTCGGTATTCTCTAACATTTATTTGTCCTGTGTCTTGTGTACCCTATGTTGCCAGTTTTGCTGGATTACCCTTTTCTATTGTCCCTTCGATATTCTCTAGCATTTATTTGTCCTGTGTCTTTTGTACCCTATGTTGCCAGTTTCTCTGGATTGTACTTTTTTAATGCCCCTTCGGTATTCTCTAACATTTATTTGTTCTGTGTCTTATGTATCCTATGTTGCCAAGTTCTCTGGATTGTCTTATTTATTTGCCCGTTCGGTATTCTCTAACATTTATTTGTCCTGTATCTTGTTTAACCTATGTTGCCAAGTTCTCAGGATTGTCCTTTTGTATTGCACCTTCGGTATTCTCTACCATTTATTTGTCCTGTGTCTTGTGTATCCTATGTTGCCAGTTTCTCTGGATTGTCCTTTTTTATTGCCCCTTCAGTATTCTCTAACATTTATTTTTCCTGTGCCTTGTGTGCCCTATGTTGCCAGTTTCGCTGGATTGTTCATTTTTATTTCCCCTTCGGTTTTCTCTAACATTTATTTGTCCTGTGTCTTGTGTACCCTATGTTGCCAGTTTCTCTGGATTGTCCTTTTTTATTGCCCCTTCGGTATTCTCTAACATTTATTTCTCCTCTGTCTTGTGTACCCTATGTTGCCAGTTTCTCTGGAATGTCCTTTTTTCATTACCTCTTCGGTATTCTCTAACATTTATTTGTCCTGTGTCTTTTGTACCCTATGTTGCCAGTTTTGCTGGATTACCCTTTTCTATTGTCCCTTCGGTATTTTCTAACATTTATTTAACCTGTGTCTTGTGTACCCTATGTTGCCAGTTTCGCTGGATTACCATTTTCTATTGTCCCTTCGGTATTCTCTAACATTTATTTGACCTGTGCCAGTTTCTCTGGATTGTCCTTTTGTATTGCCCATTCGGTATTCTTTAACATTTATTTGTCCTGTGTATTGTGTACCCTATCCTATGTTGCCAGTTTCTCTGGATTGCCCTCTTTTATTACCGCTTCGGTATTCTCTAACATTTTTTGTCCTGTGTCTTGTGTACCCTATGTTGCCAGTTTCTCTGGATTGTCCTGTTTTATTGACCCTTCGGTATTCTCTAACATTTATTTGACCTGTGTCTTGTGTCCCCTATGTTGTCAGTTTTTCTGGATTGTCATTTTTGTATTGCCCCTTCGGTATTCTCTAACATTTATTTGTCCTGTGTCTTGTGTACCCTATGTTGCCAGTTTCTCTGGATTGTCTATTTTCATTGCCACTTCGGTATTCTCTAACATTTATTTGCCCTGTGTTTTGTGTACCCTATGTTGCCAGTTTCTCTGGGTTGTCCTTTTTTATTACCCTTTCGGTATTCTCTAACATTTATTTGTCCTGTGTGTTGTGTACCCTATGTTGCCAGTTTCTCTGGATTGTCCTTTTTTTATTGCCCCTTCGGTATTCTCTAACATTTATTTGTCCTGTGTCTTGTGTACCCTATGTTCCCAGTTTTTCTGGATTGTCCTTTTTTATTGCCACTTCGGCATTTTCTAACATTTGTTGGTTTTATTTACTACACTTGCGCTTAACTTATACAATAACAATTAAAGTGTAATGCTAACAGATACAAGAACATTTTTTTATTGTAAGAAAAAACAATGAGTAAGGCACTGCATTTGTAGGGTTCAACCAATCATCAGGTTGTTAATTAACATGTTATTTATTTTTTGTTTGTCTATTTGGTTGATCTGTGTTTCGGTGTACTTGTTTGATTTGTTTTATTCCGTTTGATTTCCTAGAATCTGCAGCAAATAAGGTACCACCCATTCTATGTTCCACTTGTCGTACACACTTCGCGGTCCTTTCCTCGTTCATCACCGGGTTTGTAACTAGATTAACATGACGGGTGTCACTATTGGAGCAGGAACTGCTTACCCTATCGGAGCACCTGAGTTCACCCTCGGTTTTTAGTGGGGTTCGTGTTACTCGATCTTTAGTTTTATATGTATGTTTTGCAGATCGTTGTTTGTCCTTTTGTACTTTTTCTTTTGGCCATGGTGTTGTCTTTTCTTCTTCGATATACGGTGTCTGATTACGCCTTCCAAGTAAAACAAATGTGTGCTTCTTTTCCTCTTGAATGTAACAAAGGCATTGTGCATAAAACATTTTTGGGATCTTACTGATTTGTGAAAAAAAAGATTTCCTACTGACAAGGGAAAAACAATTATATAAGGCATGAAAATCCCAAGCCACCACCCCCTCCTTCTCGGTAATAAAATTGTTGCTGTTTAAGTAATCTTTTTTTTTGACAATTCTGTAGCTGATTATTGACATCAAACCTGCCCATGTGGTCACCTGTAATAAAAGGTCACCTTTTTCTTATCCTGCCATGCACAATTTTATATGAATTGAACCTCTTTTACGAGGTCACCTGTCTTAAAAGACCACTTTTTCTTGGTCCCATGGTTGACCACTTACAAGTTCGGCTGTACTTGTTTTAATATTTATAAAATCACAAGATCCTATTACAATTTGGTCGTACCTGATGAAGATTTCAGGTTAAGAAAGTATTATTTTGACTTCACATGACTCAATTTTTCTTAACAAAATTTCTATTTATATTTACAAATCTAAACAAGGTCACCTGCAAGCATATTTTTGTCATTCAATCCCATCTGTAGACGTACTAATTTTTCTAACTTAACAATAACTTCTTAAGTTCACACCTTTGATTTTTGATGTTATTGTGCGAGGATGTTCATCCTCATCCAGGACATTCTACTTTAAGACGCACGTGTAGATGGACGTGCAGTATAAAAACAGTTTTGATGATGCCATGAATAATTATGTGTCCACTCTTGAAACCAGATGAAGAAATAAATAAATTAAAAGAATCAAATGAAGAGCTTAGTGACTTTAACAGAATAGCGAGTAGTAGAATAGATACATTAAAAAAAGAACACTTTGGTCTTTCCCAGTACCTCAGGGATTATATGTTGATCTACTGCCTGCACTTCCATTAAATAACTGTATAATATTGCCTGCACTCTCATTAAATAACTGTTTTATTACCTAATTATAATTTTTCTTAGACATATTAAAAAGAACTACTGTTTTCAATATCATGTATTTGAATATTGCTTAACAATTTTAACAAATAACACAATTATCTTTTTCATAATAAACATGAAGATTCTCAAAGTTTTAATCTTTAAAACGTTTTAGATTACGAAGCGGAAAACGTCACGATAGAAATCCCGGATTATCGATCGATCTATTGACTGATCTATTGCCAGGGGAAATAGACAGCTTCTGAACGTAAAACGAAATAGTCAAAAATAGAAATATGCCTATATAATACGCATAGCAATTATGATTAGGTAATAAAATGATTCATTATAATCAATAGTTCATTCT
Source organism: Gigantidas platifrons (assembly GCA_002080005.1). NCBI lineage: Eukaryota > Metazoa > Mollusca > Bivalvia > Mytilida > Modiolidae > Gigantidas > Gigantidas platifrons. The sequence continues at coordinate 28,293 of MJUT01009637.1, forward strand.
GTAAATACACGCGGACGTTACATGTAATTAACAAAGGGTGTACTCGATTCGGTTACACAACCCGATGAAATATTACATCATATTATTTTATTCCCATTTCTATTTAAGATATTTCACCTATATCAATCTTGTGTTTTTTCTCGTTTGACAATAAATGTATGCATAGTATGGAGTACTTTATATTCTGCGGGGTTTTTTTGTTTGTTTGTTTTTTTTTTTTTAAGTCAAAATCACAAGCCTGTAATAGATGAATATGAACAATGTATGTATAGTGAGTCACGAGTGATTGATGTTTAACGTCACTCGAGATAGACAATGTATGTATTGTGAGTCACGAGTGATTGATGTTTAACGTCACTCGAGATAGACAATGTATGTATTGTGAGTCACGAATGATTGATGTTTAACGTAACTCGGGCAATTTTTCAGCTCTATCATGGCGAGAACAAGTTGATTTACCATGAAATGATGATGAGGTCTGCTTTGTACTAGATCAACACGTTTAGTTGGATTTTTATATTTTATATCTCACTGAAACAACAGTTCGCGGATAGACATGTCGCCCCACTCGGACACATTATTCTGATTCCGAGCCAATCAGTCTTTGTTCTTTATCCTTAATGCTGTGTGCTTAGCGAGAAGCAACAAATACCAAATGTATAGTCTTTGGTTTGACCCTGTAGGGTCTCGAACCCACGACCTACTTCACTCTAGGCGAGCACGCTAACCATTACACCACCGATGCGGTTGAAATGAAATATATGAGAAGTTAGCTATGACGCTCAGATGTCCTTCATTTCTACATTTTTAATAGATTAACACGACGGGTACCACTCGTGGAACAGGAACTGCTTACCGTTCCGGAGCACCTGGGTTCATCCCCAGGTTTTTAGTGGTGTTCATGTTACTCGATTTTTAGTTTTAAATGTATGTTTTGTAGATCGTTGTTTGTCTTTTTTGCCCTTTTTCTTTTGGTCATTGCGTTGTCTGTCCTACTTCGATTTACAGATTCTGATTACCTCCCGTTGGTATCTTAGATTTACAGATTCTGATTACCTCCCTTTGGTATCTTCTAACTCTCTCATAGTTCTGCGTATTAAAGTATGATTCATCAGTCCAGTCAAGCATACACTATTCATATTTATTGGCTCGTTTCACAAGTTACAAAACTTGGGACAGTTTTTTTCTTTAAAAAAGATAATGTCAT
>MJUT01009638.1:0-10287 GCA_002080005.1 Gigantidas platifrons
TTTTCAGTTCATATTGCACTTGTAATTTCTAAATAATATTTTCATATTGTCTTATTTAAAAGACAGCACTAAAGTCTGAAGTACTGAAGACGCTTACTTCAGAAAATTAGAATATTTGTTAAGCTATTTTAACACACGATGGACTAACATAATAAGGTGACACATTATACACACTGTATTTATAGAAAAACGTGTTGAGACATAAATGTATATTTTCTTTCATATATAAAAAAGAAAATACTTGGTGCTATCTACCTCCCCACTATAAAAATTGTATAATGGGTTACAACAAATCTTTATATTTCTATGGATGTCCTTAGAATCTTGTATTTTCATTTGATCATCCTATTAAAAGTGTTTCTGACAAAAAGAAAATACTGTCCCCATTTTTGTTTTTCAAATTTTAATATTAATTTATTGCAATAGCAATCCTTTCATTGGAATTACTATAAATACAATTCTTCAACATTTTTTCTATGCTGAAAATAAATTTAGTGCAATGTAATAAAAACTTAAAGAGTCCTACTAAACTTAGAAAGTATGTGCACTAAAAATGTTTTTTTAAATTAACTATTCATAAAAAAATATTTATTATCATTTGTTAACTGCTTTTAAAAATTAAAATTAATTTTAGCTATCATTTCACCTAATGTCCTTTTTCATAACAATTTATGTACCAAATACAAAGACAATCAATCTTGCTTATATCGCTATTTTTATACCATTCTAAACTTCTCACAAGAGTCTGCTATGATAAAAAGAATGGTGGAAAATCCAACAAGTCTACGACATTGTCTTGAGGAGTTAGGAATGTAACAAAATCTACAGATCGTCTTCAAAGATAAGGACAGATGAATTAACACTACTTGAAATATAGAAATAAGTACAATTCATTTTTTTTTCATGAGTCAACGTCTTTAATTGTCTGTGAGCCTATAATTGGTAGTGGATGAGCCTCTGTATTAAACACCCATTTGTCTAATGGTATCACTGTATCCTCGGAGAATGTCAAATATAAATATTTTAGAGTCTCGGCTAAAAAGAAACTTTGCTGCACATCATCTTGTGGTGGTTGTTCTTGGTAGACATCTCTGATACCAGTGAATCCACCATCTACTCGACAATGCTTGTTTAAAGCCTAAAGAAAACATATCAGACATTTTGAATTATATTCCGATATCAAGATCTTGTCGAAATATATTCCGTCTCTGCAGATACAATGGTAAAAGATACATTTTCATATAATGAAAATGTATAAAGATAAGGATTACGTGGTTTACAATGTCAAAGATATTTTTTGTGAAAGTGTGACGTAAAAATGTTTTTGACATCTACTGTCGTAATTAAAATACTTCAAAGGACTCATAGTTATTGATGGTGATGGTTCACGAGATATATAGAATCTAACACCGGCAAAAGTGCAAGACAGGGAAATCTCCGACACCCGATGTTTGATTTTATTTCTCACTTTTATCAGCTGTTACCTAATTGTTTTGTTTACATTCCCAATCGAGCGTTTTCCCGCAAATTTTGTTTCCATTGCTGAAGTAAATATTCAATTTATTCATCCGTGTCTTGGCAGTATTTTAAATGTATTTCATAATCAAATACAATGTATTTAATAAATATATGATAAATGTAACTCAACACAACACCTGTGGCTGTGAAAAAATATTTGAATTTGGTCAAAGGGAGGTACGTTAGTTACTAACAAGGGAGAGCACTTATTATTTACTCAAAGTAAACAAACATTGACTTGAAAGTCATACACCGTGAAACATGAAAGGTGCACGATAGTTAAATTATTAGCTAGCAGAATAGTATACATACATTAATTTAAAAATACTTATGTAATAGAATCGTGGTTTTATTGGTGAAGCATGGANTGTATGATGTTGAAATTTTTAAACCTAAATATATTTTACCTTTTACCTTTACCTTTTAACTCCATAGACCATTCACAATGTATTCACTTATCTTGTTAAGAGCTTGAATCTATATCAAGATGATAATTCATGAAATTTACTACTGTGATTCCATTATTGGTTCCTTTAGAAAATTAATTTGTACAAGTCTCAATCTTATCATCATAAAGCTCCTCTCTGTCAAAGTTTTACTCTTATTTAGTTGGTTAGTTTTCAGGAGAATATTAATGTGATCAAGTTTAGGAAGACGAACGTCGAGTGATATGCAATTGTATTACATGTAATTTAATGTGACTTTAATTCTGTTATAACAGTTGATGTTCCCCTACAAAGTGCCAATCAAAACAAAAATGAAACAAATATGGAGAAGGAAACCTTGTCAACGGTTAAAAGTGAACACACAGACAAACGACCATTGTCAACATTGACAACAACGTTTCCAGTTGTTGAACGAACAGTTACAAATAATGGTGCTATGTTTCAGTTACCTGAGACAAATAAGTGTGAATCTCTAGAGAAGCCTAGGAGGAATAGTGTTCCAAAATCTCTACTGTTACCTAAAACATCTAGGAGAGTAATTCAGAAAGCACAAACTGAACATAACCGCTTTCCTCCAAACGTTCATTCAACATATACCGGTACAGTGTGCAAGACTCACATGACAGTGGACAAAAAAGCACGAACTATTTCTACTGATGGGTGTAGAAATATAAATGGACGATTTATACGAAAAGCAGAAGTCAAGATCATAAATAACAAAAAAAGAATTGATTTAATTTATACTACAACTGACAATTCACCACACGGCCATCTGGACAGTAGATCTCCTGGTAGCCATCTCGACAGTAGATCTCCTGGTAGCCATCTTGAGTGTAGAACCCCTGAAAATCATCTCGAGTGTAGATCTCCTACAGAAAATTGCAAAAAGCCCACAATAGAACAGAATAAACTGTTTTTACGATCAAAACTACAGAACGGAGATTTAAAATGTATACAATCTAAAGAACAACCAAAAGATATTACAATAGTTGAAGAAACGAACATTTGAAGAACTCACAATTTACACCAAGATGAGCAAACCATGCTCTTATATAAAATACTGATGTTATTGTCATATTTATAAACTATGGCTATGTTTTCACAATAAACATGGGGATATTTACAAAATATTCTTTAATTGTATTTAATTATATTTTGTGATAACACCTATGATTCATGTATCGATATTATATGTTTTCATTAATTTTCAAATAAGAGTTATCGATTGATTTTATTTAGAGATATTTCTGAACATACTAGGATCTTTGATTGTTGTATGTTCAAAAAGACCTCTAAATAAAATTAAATAAAATACTATGATCTTTGGTCGTAAGTTACGACCGAAATCACTGACCCTGGTGGAAACTTTCTCATTCTAGATACATATTTCAAAGGAAACAAGGTAATGATATGTGTCATATACTGTCCAAATCAAAGATAAGCCCAGTGATTTCTGGCAATCTGCAAAGAAAGTTTGAATGGAGGAAAATTTGTCTCATATATTAGGAGGTGTCTGGAATATTGTTTTAAATTATGATTAAGATACATTGTGGTCGTGATTGTATGGTAGTTGGTTTTACAACTACCTGTGCAATCAGTGCCTATCACCATTAAAGTTGTGAGTTTGAATCTCGCTCATGACCAGGTGTACTCGAAACAAACATTATGTGATAAAGTTTGTCAGTGACTTGTGGCAGGTCGGTGGTTTTCTCTGGGTACTTCGGTTTCATCCACCAATAAAACTGACCGTCACGATATAACTGACATATTGCTGAAAGAGGGGAGGTTAGGATCCCATTACCGGCAACAGGTTTAACCCAACCACATCCTTGTGCCTGTCCCAAACCAGGACCTGAATTTCCAATGTCGTATGTTGTGGTCTGTTTTAATGTTCAGTGACTTGAGATGAGAGGTGATTGTTCATTTTGTTGATATCAGTGGAATTGTTGACCATAACTGATTAAACTTTTTTTGTATATATAATATAGAATTAAACTAGGAAGAACTGTTTTAGATACCTAAAACTTATGTCTCCCCTTAATGTGGCCATCTGTTCAACAATAAGTTACACATTATGAGTTGAATGATACTATTTAAAAAACAATTATTTGACCTTGAGGTCAAAGTTCCACGAAGGTACGCGACACACCACCTTATGGTCATGCACCCACATACCAAATATCATTGACCTATCTTTCGAAAGACAAAAATGTTATGGCCCGGACAAGAAAATACTATTTAAAAAAATATTTGACCTTAAGGTCAAAGGTCAAGGTCCCACAAAGGTCATTACAGTATGCGACACACCGCTTTATGGTCATGCACCCACATACCAAATATAATTGACCTACATTTTGTATCTGGAAAGACAAAAAAAGTTATGGTCCTGACAAACTTCGCTGAGAAGAAGCAGAAGAAACAAATAAGACTAAAACAATACATCTCCCTTCGTTCGAAGGGAAGACATAATTACAAGTTTTAAATTGAGTACGAAATTGATACTGGATTGATTGATTGATTGATTGATTGTTGTTTAACATCAAGTGAGCATTATGCTTCAGCTTTATTCAGGACAAGAACAAATTTACAAAGAATTAACCATGTAAGTCAAAAATGGCAATGGGATAGACATATGGACACAGAAGGCTAGATTACCACAGGAAAAAAGCACATATAAAAATATTGAAACTGCAACTTTGGAATTGAATAAAATACACAACAGGAACTGATTTTTTCCATAAAATGTTTATTTCTACACAGATTTTTATAATATGCATTTTATACTGAAACATTAAAATATCAAAATATTTCGGGAATATGGCAATATTTGTGTCTTCTCATTTTTTTTATCACCACTAAAAAACATTGTAACTGGTGATGGGCAAACATTAATATCACAATCTATAAGTGTTTTATGTAGATTTTTAATGCAAATTCATAAAATTTTTATTTTCTCAAACACTTATAATCATACATATCTATATTTATGCAAGTATATATAGATATGTGGAAAGACCCATAGCCATATGTCTGATATATTTAACACATAAATAAATAAATAAAAAAAAAAATAATAATAAAAAAAAACTGCTATAAAGTAATCAACCATCTGCACATTTCCCACTTTGATTAAAAATTATACGTTTTACACGAGTTATTTCTCTATAAAGGCAGGCAAAAGGGTCCCCTTTCATGCATAATTCAATGAAAATAACATATCTGCACACCCCCATAATCTGTTCAAAATGTTCATACTGTAACAACTTATAGATTTTCTATTTTCTATGAAAATTATCATCAGATTTTTTTATAAGGTTCAAATATTTACAAATTATGAGAAAATTACACTCAATTTCCTTGTCCTTTCCATTTTTCTAGCTTGACCGGGTACCATTTTGCTAATTGAAAGGGAAATAACTCATATAGAAAAAGTGGGCTTTTAAGAAAGTTGAATCAATATAATAAAGTGCTTTGCTGGGCACAGCATGATACGACCATAGTAACAAGTGGAATTCTTCCTGCAAAAGTTTTATTGCACTGAAGTATAACTTGAAACCCATAACTGATAGACAATATGATTGATTTAACAACTTGTAACCCTTAAACAATCAATTTAAAGAAAACAAAATAGCATTCATGTAGTTTTTAGTTTGAAAAGCTAAAAAAATTGACAACAACAATATGCTGATACAAGTTAAACAATATGTGGGGATTGTTTACATGTAATGAACTGAATTGAAAATAAAGAGGAATAAACGGCTACGCAGAGCGACGCACGATGTGACCGCAACACGAAGACAAGAGAAAGTTGAACTATATTAAAAGCAACTGTGGACATTGTACTTTGCTTCACATAGTAAATATGATGAACCCATTTTTTAATAGACATATGTCTTGTTTTACTAATTCAAGTGTTAAATATGCTTTCCTAATATGCGAAATTTTTGCCCTTTTTTAGACATAAAATAGCAAAACTTTTTTTTTTGGTCTATAACCAATAAAGGTGGTTATTTTGCCAAAAAACTGCATTAAAATTGGATGTAAAATAAGAAAGTTTAAATTTTGTTGTCCCCTTTTAGATGAATTTATCTCTGAAATCATAAGAGATAAATTCTGCCCAGTCAATTCAAAGAAAAAACTGCATCAAAATTGGATGAAAAATAAAAATTCTCTATACAGTCCAAATATGCCCTTTTTGAAATAAAATACCAAACTTTTTTTTATGGCCCACCAATAACCCATTAAGATGATCATTTTTTCTTAAAGAAATCCTTTAAAATTGGATGAAAAATAAAAAAGTTAAAAATTTTAAATTTCCCCCTTTTTGACAGATTTTATGCCAAAAACGGTAATACAGTCTAATCTGACACAGCAAGGGACCCGAGAAATGTGTCGGATTGTACAGGATGTCGGAATACTCAGGTTTTATTTTAGTTAAAAGAAATACTTTGGGACCATAAATTTTTGTCGGATGTCACAGGATGTCAGAAAACTCAGGTGTCGGATGTCACAGGTTCCACTGTAGTATACATTTTTCTGAAAGAATTTTCCTCAGAAATTTATTACAATTGATGCCCATTAAAATCAGATAAAAAATAAGCTCTCCATGTACAATTAACAGAAACATCCATTTTTGTACCTTAGGATTCTTGTAACATCCACTTTTGTACCTTAGGATTCTAGTAACATCCATTTTTCTAACTTAGGATTCTAGTAACATCCATTTTTGTACCTTAGGATTCTAGTAACATCCATTTTTCTAACTTAGGATTCTAGTAACATCCATTTTTGTAGTACCTTAGGATTCTAGTAACATCCATTTTTGTACCTTAGGATTCTTGTAACATCCACTTTTGTACCTTAGGATTCTTGTTTGAAAATAGATATGGTTACAACACCAAAAATAGAGATGAATGTTTATACAGTGTCGAGGATAATGGAGTTCAAAATTCAGAATGATCAGTCAATTACAACTAAAGTGATCACAACAGAAAGACAACAAAAACGACAGTGCCATACCATGATATGACCACAAAATTTGTGTGGTTGTATAAAAATCCTATGTTGAATTTCAAATACACTTATAAAATAAATACAAAAGTACATAAAAAATTTAATGTTTTCCTCCTCTGACAAATCACAATAATATTAATCGATTGATTGTTGTTTAGCATCAACTGAGCTGTATTTCAGATATAGTCATGACTAGAAAATGCTTACAAACAAACAAAATCATCTAGGTGAAAAGGTGGCTCTGGGACGAGTCAATTCATAGAAATTTAGATAACCACACGAAAAAAAAGAAGAAAAAAGGATATAATGGATAGGATGGTAAAATTCTGTCTTACAACGAGCCACCAACAGACACTCCTAACATATGACAATAGAAAGTATTATATGACTATAAATACAAAATGTATCTCTTTCATCTGATTGGCTAAAAGCATGAGATTTTTTCTTGATAGAACTTTATGAATACTGTCTAAGCCTTCAATTTCCACAAGGATTAATTAAGATCGTTCCAGAGGAGACTTTGGAACATTATATTAACCTCACGTGACTCTAAAATCAGAAAACCCCTACTTTTAATTTTAGCGTCACGTGAGGTTAATATAACGTTCCAAAGGCTCCTCTGGAACGATCTAAATTAATCTTTGCAGTATGCATAAATCTTTTTTGTTACCATTAAAATTTACAAAAAACACATGTAGTGTTTAATGCCAATTTATAAAACTTTACCCAGAGGACATTAATAACAGTTCATATAATAAAGCAATTACCGACTTTCATTTCGATTAATATAAAGATCTATTGTTCAAAGATATAAGATATTTACAGAGGCCAAAAATATCTTGGAACGATAGATCCTTATATTAACCTCAACAAAAGTCAACAATTGTATAATGTGACGTTATAATGACGTCATCTCACCAAATCCCCAATAAACATACTATCGTTGAAATTACATATAAAAAAATCAATCTGATATATTGATGTGAAAAGATGAAATTTTGTTGAATCTTTCTTGTTACCATTAAAATTTACAAAAAAAAAGCAACCCATGTAGTATTGAATGCCATTTATAAAACTTTACCCAGAGGACATTAATAACAGCTTCATATAATAAAACAATTACTGACTTTCATTTCGATTAATATTACACAATTATAGTCTTTTGTAGAGGTCGATATGAGTTTCTATGGACCTAAGAAATTAATATTGACCGAAGCCGTAGGCTGAAGTCAATATTGATTTCTTAGGTCCATAAAAACTCATATCGACCTTTACAAAAAACTGTAATTGTTTTATTACATAACAAATCAAAGTGAAAGTGAAAGCAAGTCGATATGGCTTTTAATCAAATCAGTATGACGTCATGCATAATGTAATGGAAAGTGAAAGCGAGTCGATATGGTTTCTTAATCAAACAATATCAGAATTTACAGAATGTCATGTGACACCTTTTTATCCAATGAATATATTTAAATTAAATCATTATGCAATAAAAGGATCTATGGTTCAAAGATATAAGATATTTACAGAGGCTGAAAATATCTTGGAATGATAGATCCTTATATTAACCTAAAGAAAAGTCAATAATAGTATAGTATCATTTAAGAAGTATATAATTTACAAAATACACTGTCACACCTATGCAAACATTTATTGTCTTTAAGACAAATTGACATAATAATATCTTAGCTTGCATTCAACTTGGAGGGTTTGAATGGAAGCTAAACATAATAAAATGGGTAAATACTAAATTTTCTGGGTTTCATTCTCAAATACATGTAGAATGCACAGAAATATTACATGTATGTGAGTTTATATTTGACAAAGACTGAAGGGTCAATATTCAAAAACAGGAGTTGATTAATCAATTAAAATGTTGAAGAAAAATAACCATCTTTCAAAATATGCCATGGTAAAATTGGAGTAAAATCTAGCATGATTCTATAATGTAAGGTTTGTACAGTTGTCTTCAACAGTCAACTTTTGGTGAAAGGTAAAATAAGACAATTAATTTATCACTTTGGATTGTCAGTTTCTGTTCATAATGATACGTACATTACTGTTACTGTAAGGTAATTTATTAGAAAACATGCCCATCACTTTATAAACCTGCTGTATCTATCATTAATTTACTGTTAATAAGTTCATTATAATTAGATAACTGGTACAACTATGTATTGAGAACACCTCAAAACTTAATTACCAATGATCTGTTTAAAGTCTAGGATGAAAAATTACAGTTAAGGTGGTACTATACACTTCAGGTAAAATTTTATCTGCTCGTTTAATTTTCTTATTTTTTTGGCAGTGTGTTTGAATATATCCACTGTAATAAATATCAAAATTTTAACAAATTCCAACCAACAGACTCAGAGCTATAAATTCAATAGCCACATAGCAGCTTTTCTCTGTGGTTTTGATCACCGAGATGCTTGAAATCTGCATACAAACATCATATGATCAAAACGTTCAACTGAATTTAAAGAGTTATCTCCCTGTAGTGTTAGGTACCACCTTAAATACAGGTAAACTAAAATGATGGGATCACTGCCTTATATGAGTTAAATTAAGATGTAAATCCAGTTTGGAGGGTTTTAACATGTCCATTTACAGCAGGTGATCACTAATTTAAGGTGACTGTTAGGCAAGTTTGACTGTAATGTCAATACATAACAAATATTTCTAACATTTTAGGAATCTTGGTTCAAAAATGGGAAGGAGTTTACTATACAAATGGGTACCATGATTAAAAATGACTACAATTAATGACACAAGTTAATTATTAATAAACTTCTTGAAAGGTTCTATAATGTTACATGATTTACTTTAAAATGTGTGCAAATATATTTTGAATTTTTCAGTTCATATTGCATTGTAATTTCTAAATAATATTTTCATATTGTCTTATTTAAAAGACAGCACTAAAGTCTGAAGTACTGAAGACGTTTACTTCAGAAAATTAGAATATTTGTTAAGCTATAATAACACATGATGGACTATCATATAGTATTGTAATAAGGTGACACATTATACACACTGTATTTATAGAAAAACGTGTTGAGACATAAATGTGTATTTTCTTTCATATATAAAAAAGAAAATACTTGGTGGTCTACCCACCCACTATAAAAATTGTATAATGGGTTACAACAAATCTCTATATTTCTATGGATGTCCTTAGAATCTTGTATTTTCATATGATCATCCTATTAAAAGTGTTTCTGACAAAAAGAAAATACTGTCCCCATTTTTGTTTTTCAAATTTTAATATTAATTTATTGCAATAGCAATCCTTTCATTGGAATTACTA
>MJUT01009638.1:21813-50768 GCA_002080005.1 Gigantidas platifrons
TGGGACACAAATCTACCTGTCATATTCGAAACGTCTGCACACTTGTAGTGTCTCTCGAATTTTACGAAAGCAGATTAGTTCTGAATGTAATAGTAAAGCCAAGTAACCAATCCGGACACAGCATTAAAATTCTGCGAAACAATGTGACAGTGTCGGTCAAATAGTTGGAAACTATTGACCGGTGAAGTAAACTTCTCGGCATAAGCCTGGAAAAATAGTAAAACTATCGAGCTGATTTTTATATGGAAAATTACAACTGAGGTATAATAATGTATTTTATATATTATAAATATAAATTATTGTAATGTTTGACCTTTGACTTATGACTTCTGATGACCCCTTTAGTAACTTCAAACTTTTCTTATTTCAAATGACTTTCTAAACCAAATGTTCAAATTAACCTGCATCTCTTACAGTTTTACCATTGATTAAATATTTCACATTCTTCACTGTAAAAAGAGTTATAAAAGAAGAACATTGATCAAGGGCAAAGGTCAAGTAAGAATGTTTAAAGAGATATTAAAGCTCGTTTTAACATATATTTTTTCAACTCTTGACGAAGGTTGTTTCTTTTCAATTTAATTGTAAAAACAATCCAAAAATACTTTGCACGCCCATATAATCCTTAATATCGTTAAAATATCACTTAAAAGGGTCGAAATGAATTTTTGTCTAGGAAGCAAAAAATTCAATCAATGGAAAAACACAGAGAAAACCGCATGACATGAAAGAATTATCAATGAATTATGTCACTTTTACAAAGATTCATTGATAAAAACCGGGATAATTTATCATAAATATCATTTATTGAACCAATTGCAAGTTTTCATGAGATAAAAAAAAAAAACCAAGATGAGCTTTAGTATCCCTTTAAAGACTACATGAACCTATGACTTACAATGTTTGATTTTTAGTTGTTGATAGTTATTAGTGTTATTTATGGCCCTTTCACTGATAATTCAGTTATATTGTGGCAGTCAGTTTATTGGTGGAAGACATCACAGTACAAGAGAAAACCACCAACCTGCTGCATACCATAAACAAACTTATCACATAATGGTTGTATCAAGTACATCACTCCATGAGCCAAAATCTAACTCACCACTTTGGTGATCATAGGCACTTATTGTATAATAAAATCGTAGATATCAGATTTATTGCGCACAACTCGCTTCTTCATCAGGTACGCTCAAGATTGGAAAGCCAAATAATTTAAAAGTGTTTGGGAGGAATAAAACCAAAGGGCCTAAAGAGGATAGCCTAGATCACCTATACCTGAAGGAGGAGAACCTTAGATTTGATAAAAATTACATGATTAGGAACTGTAAATTTCAATAATAAATATATCTAATAGACCATGTCAGTGCCGAAACACTGTCTACTGGACGGATGATACAGGTAGATGTAAATAGAATTAGCAGACAACAGCAACCACGACGGTTATCTTTAGTTTAGTGTTTTAAACAAGTATTAAAGGGGAGATAATTCCTTAAAAAAAAAAAAAAAGTAAATACAAATGTATGACAGAAAATTATTAATTGTTTTTAAGTGAATAAGGAAATAACTCCCACAAAGAAATAACAACTTCAAATAATTCTGATATATATATATCATATGTGAAGAATCACTTTCCACAATATTTCAGTTACATCGTGGCGGTCAGTTTTATTGGTGGCAGAAACAGGAGTACCAGCCGTAAGTCACTGACAAACGTTATCACATGAAGTTGTATCGGAATCACTTTAGGGTCCTATAATTTATGCTTTTTACTTTTAATGGTCAAGTGGTTCCAAAAAAAAAGAAGAAAAAAATAGAATTTCTGTAGAATGTATCAGCACAAAACTGATACTCTCAATTTGGTCAGAGAGACAGGGTACAAAACTAAATAATCTGTCTTATAATCTGTAATACATTGTTAAAACATTTAGAGAATCAATGACTGGCTATTGTACTTATCCATACCACAAGTGATAAAGTTTATCAGTTGCTTGCCCATGGTCGGTGGTTCTCTCCAGCTTCTTCCACCACTAAAATTGGTTGCCATGATATAGCTGAAATATTGCTGAAAAAGGCATTAAGCACCATAAAAATAAATAAATCAATCAATCAGTCCATACCACAAAAACATCCTAAATGGTCCATTTTATGTTCCAGTCTTCCTGATTTATATTCTGCCAAATAAACCATTCCACTTTTAGATTTCTGTACCAGTTTTTTCTCCATTGCCTGAAACAAAACAAAAATCACATTATTTTTATTACGCTAAATTTATTTCTGCTTCACCAATTAACAATAATAGCACAATTTTCATATGATCTTTGTCAGATTGTAGACACGACTTCTCTGGGTACTCTGATATCCCCCACTTATTAAACTGTCAGTTACAATATGCCTGAAATATTGTTTAAGGTTTTGCTAAAATCCCATAAGAATATTAGTATAATATCCTGAACATTTACATAAATTATGATTTGATATAAACTTATTTATAGTAATCTTCATTGTTAGTATACCTCAGTATAAGTTCTCCTGTTAATTATGATTAGATATAAACTTATTAATAGTAATCTTCATTGTTAGTATACCTCAGTATAAGTTCTCCTGTTAATAAAAAACATCTTCATAAATATTCTATTTACTGGTAAATTATGTAATGAACTGTCCACCAATAAATAGTCCAAAAGATACACTCATACAAAATTGTATTTAATTCTTTTAATTTCGTTTAAGAGTAACAACAGCATGGCAATGTTTCGGAGTCAACCATATTGATTCTGGTACTACTTTCACAAGTATTTATTTCAGATAAAATAATAGTTTTATTGTTTTAATTGAAGTCAGAAAAGAAGAACAATTACATCTTTCCGATTTGAAGGGTGATAAATGTTAGAAATGGCAGCTGCCTAGGATTCCAATGAACTGTGGGTTGTTTATTTGAGTGACAACATTCCAATTTTTTGCTGACTTTACCAATGATTTATATTGGGTATTTTTCTTCTTGTAATTTTTAGTTGATTCAATGAAATATCTTGCTTTGTTACTTTCTCTCTGGATTGTAAAATGTAATAAATGAATACGATATAGAGAAAGGAATAATCAATGTGCAAACTTTTTAAATTTTGTTGTTTCATCGAATGAAACAAGAATATGCTGACAAAAACAGAATTATTGACAGTTATTAAATCACACCAGACATTTTGATACATTTGAGTTAAAATGGGGAATACAGCAAAGGGCTATTCCATTTAACAGTTTATGATGAAGTAGGAAGGGTGGTCATGTTTTTGGATATAAGTTGTGGGTCAAAAATATGCCCTGTAGATAATTAAAAATAAACCATAGAAACAGAGTTGGATGTGTGTCCAATTTTGATCTTCTGCTCTCTATAATGTACATACCCTCTAAAAGAATTTTTAATGGAATACCTCTAAGCTGGAAATATAGATTCTCCTTCAGTTGCTCGTGGGTTACGATATTTCTCCACTCAAGAGAGTTAAATTTAAAATTTTAACCACAAGCCGTCAGGCGAGTGGTTAAAATTTTAAATTTAACTCTCGAGAGTGGAGAAATATTGTAACCCACATGGGCAACTGAAGGAGAATTTGTTTCTCCCATTATTTAAAACAAACTTTATTTCAAAATTTGAAATTAATGCGTTTAAAATTAATGCGGGAAAAGGCACAAGACATTTTAATCCTCTAGAGGATTACAGATTTTTCCACCACTGGTTCAGCGGGGTTAAAACGCTGTAATAATGGGAGAAATTGTTTTCCAGAACAAACTATATGAAGCTTGTGACCAAATATAAGATTTCTGCCATCAATAGTTGCTGAGAAAAATGCGACGAAAAATATCTTGGGACAGACGGAAGGACGGACAGAGGTAAAACAGTATACCCCCCCTCCAGTGGAGCGGGAGAATAATAAGCATTTGTACTACCTTAATAGAATCAAAGTACATCTTTTTGGCTAATTCATCTTTTTTCCCTGACTGAAGGTAGGATTTTAGTAAATACTCATAAAAGCTATCTCCAAGGGCTCCAATAGCTACATGTTCTGAAATGTATTACAACGTTCATTACAATTTATTCTTATCAATAATATATATATATATAAAAATATAATTCAACTGGATTTTACAATTTTTTTTCTGAGTTTATTCATAATTAAACTGCAGATGTTTGTGAGTGCATCACCACAGCTTACACATGAATGCTAAGAATTTGTTAAATACTTATAATTCTTCAGGAAAATAAATATAATTTTTAAACAAAAAATAGTTTATTTTTTAACACCCTATTATAGTAGTTCTAGTTGATTGATGTATATTCTTAGGAAAGTGCTTTTATCAGTCAAGTATTCCTAGATAAGAATTACTGACTTGTATATGAACATCCTTTAAGGAAGTTGGATTATATTGTTCCTGCGCATCTTTTTCACACATGACTGTTGTGAGTATTTCATCATAAAACTATGCTTTTAAGTGCAAAATGTAATGGAAAAGTAAGAGTAACGACTAGAAAACAAATATTTAAAAAACCCTGTGAACACTTAAAAAAAAACCAGTAAATTATTGTAAGAGTTATCTCCCTTTAATACTTGGTATACTGCTTGACTGTCTTCAAATCACAATATTGACAAAACAACCTTGGTGACCCTATTTTTTTTTTTAAAACTTGTTTCGTTCTTGATCAAACTGAGCACATTATATGCAAAAATGGGGAACTTGGTATTTCTAGCACCATAGTTATGAGCGAAAGAGTGTTGTATGGAGGAAAACAATTCTAGGGCCAGGGTTAAAATCTGCTATTTTTTTTTTTTTTTAGTTTTCCGATCTTAGGTATTGCAAAATTACTTCAGAGTATTCCTATTAGCATTGTCTTTACAGAAGACTTACATTATTATAAAAGATAGACTTGTACTTCAGTTGTCTTTACAGAAGACTTACATTATTATAAAAGATAGACTTGTACTTCAGTTGTCTTTACAGAAGACTTACATTATTATAAAAGATAGGCTTGTACTTCAGTTGTCTTTACAGAAGACTTACATTATTATAAAAGATAGACTTGTACTTCAGTTGTCTTTACAGAAGACTTACATTATTATAAAAGATAGACTTGTACTTCAGTTGTCTTACAGAAGACTTACATTATTATAAAAGATAGACTTGTACTTCAGTTGTCTTTACAGAAGACTTACATTATTATAAAAGATAGACTTGTACTTCAGTTGTCTTTACAGAAGACTTACATTATTATAAAAGATAGGCTTGTACTTACGTTGTCTTTACAGAAGACTTACATTATTATAAAAGATAGACTTGTACTTACGTTGTCTTTACAGAAGACTTACATTATTATAAAAGATAGGCTTGTACTTACGTTGTCCCCATCTTCCTGTTTTAGGATTAAGATAGTTAGGATATAGCCCGTCTGGTTTCTCTAACTGATTCAAGACTTCTCTTATTTTATTAACCTGGTACAATGATAATTAATATTACATTAAATGTCAGCGATTGTTGTCTATATTGAACAATAATTCTGTAATGTCATGGTGAGTACAAATAATTTTTTGATGAGTGTGTATTTAAAGTGTAGACACTGTATTTTGCTTGACACAGTAAATTGCTGGACACAATAATATGTTGGACAGTTATATGATGGAAACAGTAATTTGTTGGATCAACTATATTTTGGACATTTGTCTTGTTTTACTTTTTCAAGTGTTAAATATGCCTTCTAAATATGTGAAATTTCAGAATTTTAGCCACTTTAAGACCTCTTTTCGAAATAAAATAGCAACATTTTTTTATGGTCCATCAATAACCCATAAAAGATGATAATCTTGCACACACAAAAAATTGCATTAAAATTTGATAATAATAAAAAAAAGTTCAAATTTTAGATTTTGTATTTTGTTGTTGAGTTTATTTCCAAAACCATCAGAGATACAAGAAATCTGTCAACTAACTAACAGAAGATCTCAGTTAAATAAATTCAAAGAAAGACACCTCATCAAAATGCCCACCAAATATGCAAACTTTCGGAATCTTGGCCCCTCTTAGACCCCCTATTAATTTTTGAAGGCTCATTCACAACCCAAAAAGATGATTATTTTGCAAAAAACTGCTTTAAAATTTGACGGAAAAAAACTAGAGGTTCACCACATGAGACTGTAATCGCTCACCTGGTTTTCAATTTGACTTCTAAAGTTTATAGAAACTGGGATTGTTACAAGTAATTTTACAAGTTCGCCAACCAAAGCTCATTTCAGCTCAAATTTTGAGTTTAGATTTTGATGTGATTTTTTTCATTATATGCCTAATAAATAAGTATAAATTTGCTGGAAAAAGGAAGAGGAGTTGAACTACTCATGCCATGTAGCTGCATTTAAAAATTGAGCCCATTTTGATTTTGAAGAAGCAGAATAGACAATTTAAGAAATTTCTATTTATAGTAATGGCTGTTATCTTTTCAATAGAGGTGGGGGTTATTAGACACAATTTTTATCAAGAAGACCACCCCAGCTAAATTGGGTTTAATTTGGTTCAGCCGTTACGAGAAGATTTAAAAGTGATCTTTCATCAAAATATGCCTAATTTGCATAATCGCTATAAATTGGTCCGATTTTTACTTTTTGAATCAATGATAGAGACTGATTGTTGAACACCTTACTATGACTGTGAGATGTAAAACAGCAATATAAGTGATGATTCCTTTTCTGTAATTTGTGTCTAAGTGTAAAATTAGATAGTCTCATATTCATTTATGTATACTATAATTATACTCTAATGCAAAATAATATATACAAACATAATTCTTTAGGGCCGTCATGGTCCTGTTCATGTTCGCATGGTAGTTGGATTTACAACTACTTGTGCAATCTGTGCCTATCACCACTAAAGTTGTGAGTTTTAACCCCGTTCATGGCAAGGTGTACTCGATACAACATTGTGATATAAGTTTGTCAATGACTTGTAACAGGTCTGTGGTTTTCTCCAGGTATGCCGTCATGATATAACTGAAATATTGTTTAAAGTGGCATTAAACACCATAAACCAATCAACTAACCTAATTATTTAGATATCATATAATTGTTTCCCTTTGATATTTCCAGTAAAAATTTAATAGTTAATAGTAGTTTTTAGCTTAATTTATACCACAGCACTGGAATACTTGGTTACACTGTAGTTCTAACTGAAATATGTTTACCTTTTCCCGGTAAATTGGATTTCCTGTTATTTCAGACAAATAAACAAACTCTAAATGGAATGATCCAAACTCTGCTAGAATAGAACATCCACCTGATGCCCAACCCCAATTTCTGGAACCACCTCTGAAATAATAAAAATATATAAGGCCACTCCAAATTAAATACTTGTTCTTCGGACCCGCTCGCACCTTAAAATTCAGATTGAAAATTTCGACAAAAAATCTTTCCTCATCATTTCTTCAACATCCCCTCTTCATGTTTCATGATTTTTAAACAATTTAAAATAAAAAAAGTCGCCCGCTTATAAAATTATCTTGAATTCTCATTTAAAAACACAAAAATGAGGGGAAAAATGATAAACATTTTTTTTAAAAAGCGTCGCTCGCTTGTTCGAGATTTTAGCGCCTCAAAAAATTCAATTTTCAGGAAAAAAAAATAATTAAAAAAATTTCGCTCGCCCGCTCCATTTTTTTAATGAAAAAATCCGAAGAACAAGTAATCGATTTGGAGTGGCCTAAAAATAAAAAATAATAAATTGTTTTAATTATCTTCCGACTACAATTCAGCAGGAGTTTCAGACTTCAATAATTAGGACAAATAAATATGAATAAGATTTCGATCAAGTAAATATTGGAGTAATGGGTGTTTAATGCCAGCTGGGAACAGTTTTTCAGCAATCAGAATATCATTGCGAGAACTTTTTGTTGTGAAGTTACTTTTTGATGAGATGATGATATTTTCTGCTCTTACAGCTTAAAGGGATTATTAGGGTAAAAGATCAAAATCTGAGTAATTACTTACCAGCATGGAAGTCAAGAATCTGTAAAGTTTTATTGATGAATGACCAATAATGGGCAACATATGGGTGTATGAAGCAATTAAAAGGTGCTATGTAATATACCATGATTATTCGAGTTAATACAATGGAATGCGGAACTGGAGATTGTTTAACCGTTTAACTCGGAAAACCGTGATATAAATTGTTTGCAATATCACATCTAGGTAGTTGATTATTGCATGGCTATCTGAGAGCAATAAAACTACAGCCCAGATATAAAGTGTGCAATATCGCATATCTGCATGTATCATTTCATAGTTACAACTTACAACTACTGTGAGCAGCCATATTATAAATATTATTATCTCCCTTTATCAGTTAATTACTTTTGCCACTTCTGAAGTGACATAGTCTGGACACGTTCATGCAAATAACTTTAGATGAAAGAATGTTATTTGATATAAAATGGCTTTATCTTATTTTGATTGTGAAATAAATGTCATTGCAAATTTTTATATTTAATAGGAGTGTAACCCATCACTTTAACATGAGAAAAATAGATATGGTAATTATCATCTTAAATAAATTTATGCAAAATGTACATTAAATAAATACTGGTAGATGAATCTAAATATGGACATATAGATTCTCCTTCAGTTGCCCGTGGGTTACGATATTTCTCCACTCAAGAGAGTCAAATTTTTCCACAACTGGTTCAGCGGGGTTAAAACGACGTCATAATGGGAGAAAAAAAATTATACTTTAATACATATAAATAAACATCTAAATGCAGGCATACAGTTTGATTATGTCACTATGTGCTTTTCTTTCCCTATTTTTACAGTACACATTAATTATGTTGCAGTTTGCACTTGCAGACATAATATACACAACACTAGGAATTTATGTTATCAGTAGCTAATGTGACCAGGCTATGTGGCAGAACAATGCCAGCTGGTTTAATCTCCAGCAGCCAGATTATCTATTTACAAATTAATGGAACAATTTTCTTGATAGTTATATGCTTTAAACATTAATATGCTTCACGAAAAACTATCATTTTATTTTTCTATAATATTCCCTTTCGTGCTGCATGCTTAACGGGGAAGCAGCAAATATTAATTTAACCCTGCCACTTTTCACTGAAGTGCCTGTACCAAGTGGTATTTTATGTTTTCATTTTAATAATAGTAATGAAATTAATAATAATAAAAAAAAAAGTATTCACTTATCGCAAGCAATGTGAAGACCTAATAATAATAATAATGAGAATAAATAAATGATCTTCACAAGTGATGTGAATAATACCAACAAAGTAAGTTTTCTCAAATTCCATCAAAAGGCAATAACTCTAAAAAAAAATCTTTTGTCATATAAATCTTACGTTTTGACGTTAACCATAGAATGTGGTATTCCTGTTGGAGTGTTGAAAGCTGGCAACAATTTATCTGCTACATTTGAAGCTTTGGCTTTGTACATCTAAAAAACAAAGTATCAACTGAATCAAACTATGATATAAATAGTACATATGACAAGGGATTGAAAAAGAGAACACCTAATTGAACTTACTTGACTGAAAATCACACTTTCTTTCACAAGTGTGCATAAAGGCAAATCTAGAGAATATATGTAAGGGTTATTATTGATATTTATCAACAATAATCAACAACATAAACTTTGTAGGGGATCATCCAATGAACATTCCCTCCAAGTTTGGTTCCAATTGGCCTAGTAGTTTAGGAGAAGAAGATTAAAATGTAAGTTTTAATTTACAGATGACGATGATGACCATACTGTCCATAGACAACGGAAGCCAATACTTCACATGAGCCTTTGGGTCAGCTGAAATGGCATGCAAAAATAATATTACAGTATAATTAAAAACTAATAGTGATAGATATTAATAACTTGAATAATAAGTAGTGGAATGTCAGAGTAAATGGGTATAGTCGTTCCATATTAATACAAGAAAATGCATCAGTTTTCATAGATTGAATAAATTTCAATGTAAGCATAGATTTGATGAACATTAAACTTACCTTATCACCAGTTAAAGCATACAGAGACAGTAAACCACCAACAAATCTTATATTAGTTTCAAACACAGACAATTCAGATGACTGAAATAAAACACACAGAATTATCATAATATTTTATCGGAAAAAATGCAAAAAGTGAAAACAAATTAAAAGACAATTGTTAATAATAGCAAGGACTTTTTTCCTTGAGAATGACGTTAAGATTACACGGATTAACACTGTATACTTTAGACATACAATTGTACTTCTGAAAGGTTTTTTTGTGAGGACTTATTAAGTGTAAACTGCCCCAAACCAGGTAATATCGCTTAACCTGTTCATAAATTGAACAAATTTCTTAAATAACGTTACCAACCATTACCCACAGGAACTGTATGTTTTTTCTATACAGTATGTATTGTGGTACTTTAGGGTGTTAAAATCTCCATATAGATATGAGTGAAGATAACTAATATTATCCCAGGTTTGATCAAAATGTCGACTTTCAATGACCAGTAATGCGTACAAAACCCATGCACTCAGCTTGTAGTTACGCAACTTCACGGCGGGTTCTTTAAGTTACTATGCATGTCAAATTCAAATAATCCCAAAGCGCTTTGAATCCTACATGGATAAGAGAGGACAGAACTCTTGAGTAAAAAAAAAAGAAAAACGTCCCTATAAATATAGAAAAAAAACAATGCAGCAACTTGTATGGAGAGATTCAACATTCTTCCAGAATTGATGGCCATGTTTACAGTGTGTATAACATTTATTGTTTCATGCTACACAGTGGTTAGGATTAAAATCTTAATAATGGGACATTTTCTATTGGCATTCAGAATTTTAAATGGGCCATTCTTTATTTTAATTAACATTCTTTGTAAATATTTCTGATTTCAATGGGACATTTTCAGATGGAATGTGATAAATGGCACATGGCCCCCTCTAATCCCAATAACTGGCTACATGAATGTTTGTTTTTGATGATATTTTCGCACTCATTCAATCGATGCATTGTTCGGTCACTGGTGTTTTTATTTTTTATATTCAATAAGTTTGATTAGTTATATATTTACTTACTCCCTCAAACTGTAAATTTTCTGCTATCCAATCCCTAGCCTCTTTATATTTAAGAAATAATTCATGGAAGCCAGAGTTTGTATACAGTTTTAACATGGGTAACATTATTTTCGTAAAAATTTTATCCCGAGCGACAGCGAGGGATAAAATGCAATGAAAATAATGTTACCCATGTTAAAACGTGATACAAACTCTGGCTTCCATGAATTATTTCGATTCTAGTAGGAAAAATCTAACTTATTTTTTGAAGTGGAAGTCAGTAATGGAAATGCACATTCATGTTTACAGTTGTTTTTCTTTTATGTATAAATAGACTGTGATGCTATGAAGTTACTGATATTTTCCAATTTAATGGCATTTTGAATTTAGCAACTTAAACCAATAAAATGCTCACAAAATCGTAAAATGAATCGGTAACCATGTGTTTTAATGTCATCAGCGTTCCTTGTAAACGACTTCACCGGAAGATGTTAAATTTCAAAAGTCAAAGTCCATTGATGGTTGTTTTAAGTATTTATTCTGCAAAAATATAGGTAAAAGCAATACGTGCATTTTTATGTTTGTTATGCACCACAGTGCTGTATGAATACATAAATTCACTAGGGAATGATGTTTGTAATTTGTTCTGCAATACGCATGAGCGAATTAAAATATATCGTCAGTTTTATCATTGTATTATTTATATAGCCAATGAAGGACGTCATGTTAGAATAATATTTACTTACTCCCTCAAACTGTAAATTCTCTGCTATCCAATCCCTAGCCTCTTTATATTCATTCATTAATTCCATAATGTATAAAGTATCGGCAGCATCAACTATTGTGGCACCCAGATGTAGTGTACCAAATATACTTGCACTGTGTCCTCGTTTTGAAATTGGTTTTAACTCATTTGAACCCCATGCATGTTTCTTGTAATTTTTCCAGGCAAATATCATCATCTGTCAAAAAAACAAAAAAAAATTAGAGGCTTACTTAAGTTTCTATAATTGTTCACTTGATTATTCATACATACTGTATGTGAAACTTGAACTCATTAAAACATGACTTAAAATTAAAAATTATGGCCATTAATTGGTGTCTGTTTGGATCTGTGAAATGGAATTCAGCATTTGTTGGTCCTTTTCTAATGAGTTTATCTCCCTAACCATCAGGATAAAGACAATCTGCCGTAAGCTCTCGCCTCAATAAATTCAAAGGGAAAAAAAACCATCCAAATTGGAAGCAAAATAAAAATTATATATGCTCTCCAAATATGCAAAATTTAGGAGTTTGGGCCCCTTACCAAAATTATCATTTTGCACAAAAAAATCTACATTAAAATTGCATTTAGATGAAAAATAAAAAAGTTAACTCTTTACATTTTTCTGAAACAGATTTTCCTAAGGAATTCCTAAAAAGAACATTAACAAAATCAGATGAAAAATAAAATTTCAGAAACATCCATTTTTGCTCCTTGGGGCCTCTTGTTCAGTGCCAAGGAACATTGTGTTTAAAATTCAGAAGGATCAGTCAACTATACCTTAAAGTATAAGCATGGAAACCTTTCTATCTACCAAAGAACCACAACTGAGTACCATAACATTATACAACCACAAATTGGTTTTATGTTCCAATAAAAAAAAAAAATATATATAAAAGAATGAAAAAGCAATCCCATAAATGGCATCAAGACAATCTGCACAATTCATCTTAAATTACAATGAATCTAACCCAATTAAAAGGAGTACATTTTGTACTAATGTGTGTGTTTGTAATACAGAATAACATCCTTTAGTAAAATCAAAATCTTAAATTAATGTTCAAATGTTTATCATGCCATTTTCAATTACAATTTATGAGCATAACTCGCACATAAATTTAATGTGAGACCGTCTGTCCCTAACTCTAATTACATACAACCAATAAGACAATGATACATGTAGATACTAGAAATCGGGCAGATTATTAACTAGAGATAAAGTAGTCATATGTAGAGTCTCACCTGATCCCATATCATTCACCTGGTTACTATTTTTATAAAGTGGCTGATAATACTGGATAGAAATAAATATTCCCCAAAATAAACTATATAGTTGTAAATTTTATACTTTTAAATTTGCAAGCATACATGTACATTGTATGTACAAATAAAGGGCTATGCCTGGCACAACTTTGATGACTCTAGCAAATTTGACAAGAGCTTTCTCCTGCACAAATCTTACTGCAATCAAATTTAACTGAAACGCCCAATAACCGATAGTGGAGATCTACTGCAATACTACCAGAAGCCCATGTCAAAATCAATTCATAAAAAAATTGGATGCAAAATAAAGATTCTATATACAATGTGGATGCTAAATATAAAAAATTTCAGAATTTGTGCCTCATTTATTTACATATGTAGGCCTTGTTCTATAAATAAAAGCTTGTTTTCTTTACTGACTCAATTGATTGAATTAAAAATTACTAATATTTTTTTTTTAAAAACTGCAACAAAATTCGATAAAAATAAAGGGGGTATACAATATCTCAGTTATCTCATGGTGGTAAGTTTTATTGGTGAAGGAATGTTGAATTGAGTACAACTTGCCATCAGTGGGATTCAAACTCACAACTTTAGTGGTGAAAGGCACTGATTGCCCAGGTAGTTGTAATTCCAACTACCATAGCTGATATGATCATGATTCATGATGTCCTGGGATGAAAATAAATACATGTACATTCAAATTTTGGACATTGGCACTTTTTAATACTGGAGAGAAATACAAAAATGTATAATAATAATATAGATCAAGATTATCTCAGAAAGAGCCAGGATTGACGTTATCTACAAATTTAGTACTGGCCGCACTTGTAGTATGTGTGTCCGAATACCTAAATAAATCTATTTTCAGATAACTACTGATAATTTCCAAAGTGATCACAAAGAATATATATATTGCTAAAAATTACCAGCAAAAATCAATATGAATTTGATGTTACTCTTATATTTGTATGTATTATTTCTTAACAATAGAACTTCAATCATAGATTAATAAAACATACATCTACATTTGTATGCTTGAAGCTTTTATTGATTATCTGGTAGTGGAAGATGAACAATAATATGCACAGGAAAAATTTAGAGTGAATATATGGCAATTTCTAACACTATCTACATTGTACATTGTAAAAAGAATATCTCCTTTGTAAATTGTATTGACATTATTTAACACTTTTGACCAATTTTTCCATACAAAAAAAACGACTTCTTTCGCCAAAAATTTATTTGATAAAAAATGGATTGTGCAAAGTAAAATCAGCTAAGATTTAATTTTGAACGGGGAAATACGAAAAAAAACTATGCCATTACAGCTTATGCTTCTTTATACCTTTTGAATTTTGAAATTTTTATCTAGTGCTACTCGATTATAATGATGTCATACAATATACCGATGTGTACTACAGTCTAATAAAAGAAAATTTAAAAAATGTATTATGAATAATCACAGTTGAAAAAAAAGTAAAAGAAAATTGTAGATCAGATCACACAGAAATATAAAAGCTGTGCAAAGAATGTCTGCAACAAGACAGTACATTTGTACATTCATTCTTTATATAATGAGTGCCAAAATGTAGTGAATTCGAAGTGTCATGGTCTTCATTTGTGGATTGACAATCAACACACAATATGTAATCCATATTCCAAAGTCAAGGTTCATGATCCATTCAGGCTTTCAAGCAATATTTTGTGAAATTTTTTTAGGGAAAAATTCTTAAATAATAAGGGCTATTTTTAGAAATGTTTAGGACTTTTTTGACAAAAATAAAGGGCTGAAATTCAATAATCAATAAACACACAAAATGTAAAAGAAAAACATTCTGTACTCACCTCCAGGGAGAACATAAATACAAAAGCTAACTAGGAAGAACTGTTTTAGATACCTAAAACCTATGTCTTCCCTTAATATAATGCGATCATCTGTACAACAATAAGTTACACATTATGAGTTGAATGATACTANNNNTTAAAAAACAATTATTTGACCTTGAGGTCAAAGGTCAAGGTCCCACAAAGGTCATTATGGTACACGACACACCGCCTTAAGCTTATGGTCATGCACCCACATACCAAATATAATTGACTTATCTGGAAAGACAAAAAAGTTATGGTCTGGGCAAGCTTTGCTGAGAAGAAGCAGAAGCGGAAGAAAAAAATCAGACTAAAACAATATAATTATTTTATGTTGCATTTTTCAAACATTTTCAAAATTTGAAAATTTAGGATTTTCACCAAAAAATTAGGGCTTTTTTAGGATTTTGAAGCTTTAATAAGGAATATTAGGGCTGCTGTAAAAAAATAAGGTAAATTAGGAAAATAAGGGCCCGCTTGAAAGCCTGTTCATTAAGCTCCTTACTAATGGAATCAAATCAAATCTTTGCTATCGGAACTTAGATGACATTCACCAGTGTCACATTTTTGGCAACTGCTAACATTTTCCTGGTTTCCTCAGCATTGTTTTAACATTTTTATTCAAAAGTAAGGATTTTAAAGTCATATAGTACAGCCTTGGCCACTTATATTGAAATGAGTAATATAATAAAAATGATTATACAGTCTTTTAGAGGTTTCTCAGTTTTTACAGGACCTGACGAGATTTTACCAAAACGAATAATTTTTTTTCCATTTTTAAAGGGGGAAAAAAACACAATTTTTATCTTTTTATTCAATAATTTAATTTTATAACATGCTCAAGGGCCTATATGGCTATAGTGCTTTCCCTGCAGATGTACATTGTACATTTGAGAAAAACATCTGTAAGAAGTTCTTGATGAAGCACACTCTATCTCGAAAGCTATCATCTTCCCCTTACTATTCTCATGATCATCTTCTTTAGGTTTCAGTTTCCAGGCATCTACATGTAGTCAGGAATGTGTTCTGTTCTCTTAATTTTTTTTCCCCATTAGAATCAACTTTATAATGTTGATACATAAAGAACAACTCATCATCGTCAAACTTGAGCCGTCCCTGACCTTTCAGCTAACTACTATCACAAAACAATTGTGATCTCATCGGTTTGTATTCTTTACACCTTTTCTGTTGGTTTTTATACTGACCCATCTCACGTTTTTTTCTCTTCATATGGGCAGCATCAGTGTAATATTTCGAAGCCCAACATTTATCAATAATTAACTAAACTGGCCGCTACAAAACCTGAATATTAAAAGTTACTTTTAATCATAAATAGGTTACCAGATTTAAGGTCCGCTTTTTCTGCATATTTTATCAGACCTCATTGTTTTTTCAGGTGAGGACCAATAGTCCAACGAACCTTCAGAAAGACTGGGTTATATATTGAACAGATTATTTATCACAATCAATTCACTTGATTATTATACATGAATATCAGGTCTGATTATACTGAAATTTAGTTATACAATATGTACATGTATCGATGTAATGAAATGGTTTCATGTCCCCCTTAGGCCTACGATTGATTGTAAGTGGACTAGACTGTATAACATTCAGCAATCTGTTTCTGACTTGAAGCGGAATCACTATTGAATTAACTTTATTTGATCATTAACTGCTTTCAATTCCCTGTCAGGGCCCGGATGGCTCGATGAGTTAGGTAGTTGGATTACCTAACAACTCATACAAGCCAATATGGCGTGTTTGCGCCCGGCTCTGTAAATTACAAAAAAGGGTGCACCACTCGACTTGCAGCAACAAGTGATAGACTTTAACAGTTGCTCGCCCATGGTCAGTGCTTCTCTCCAAGTACTTCGGCTTCTTCCACCTCTAAAACTGGTTGTCATGATATAGCTGAAATATTGCTGAAAGTGGTGCTAAACACAATAAGTCAACCAATCAATCAATTCCCTGTCTACATCAAAATGATAAACATGAAAAACTTCCATATATTTCACATCTTGCATAGAATATGAACTAATAAAACATAAATGAATGAAATTAAAGTAGAAGAACCTCTTCCCGATTCCACGAGCGAAAAACATAATTCCCCATTACTTGCATCTTTTAAATAGTACTCGTTTAACTTCGGTAGATGATTAGTGGAATTGGGTATACGTAATGTAGGGAACTTTAAAGGCATATTGTCTACGATTTTGTTGAAAATTTTTAACTGTCCATAAATGATTTGTTTAAGCTATCATTAAACAGTTGTGCTGCAAAATATATGATTGGTGTTCTTTTTTTGACAAAAAAGACCCAAAACTATCGTTATCGGAATTATTGTCCAGGATGACAAAAAATTCAAAGTGAAAGTAACAGTGCCACCTATAAAAACGGAAGTTTGGAATTCTCGGGTTTTAGCTTTGAGGTAAGGATAATACTGTTAAGATTCAAACACTTCAAATTGTCACGCTCGTTTTAATGTTGTTTGAATCTTAACGATTCGTAGCGTATTCGCCAATAATTCGGTGTTTAATCTTCATTTTATGAAGGTCAGCACGGAAAACAACAATAATTTTGGGCATGAAAAAATACAAATGTGGTAGACAATATACCTTCAAATGAAAAAGGAAGCATTTAAAGAAAATCAAATAATGTAATGAAAGATGCATCATCTAATTACTTTTATGGCATACAAATAGTTCAATTAAATGATTTATCATATACTTGTAGATAATATAACTACAAATTTTACCCTGAGATAAAACTTTTAGTTTTGTTTAGAATACTCAGATCTAGAGGAACCATGTTTATTTCACCCAGTGTCACAAGAATGGCCCAAGCAGGCTGATAAAGAAAGTTTATTAACTGCTTCTGTCAATGTTCGTAACTTCACTTCGTGAATTTCCGGAAACTGTGTTTTACTAAAAAAAGTGCATTCATTGGATTTGT
Organism: Gigantidas platifrons; assembly: GCA_002080005.1. Classification (NCBI taxonomy): domain Eukaryota; kingdom Metazoa; phylum Mollusca; class Bivalvia; order Mytilida; family Modiolidae; genus Gigantidas; species Gigantidas platifrons. Next base: position 39,736 of record MJUT01009638.1, read on the forward strand.
ATATTAAAACAATAAATTTCTTGCTCTATAACTACATTTTTGTAGTTCTAGCCAAAAATGACTAAACATTTTGGTACAAATCTGTTATTTCCTCTGTTGAAATATATGATAAACAGATCATAACATGTCATTTTTCATATCATACCCTTTATCAGCCCTCGTTCATATATCATCACTCGATCCTACAGGCTCTCAGGCTGATAAAGAGTAAGATATGAAAAATTCCATGTAATAATCTATATTTATGAAATTTCTCTTCGACTTTCAATATAAATTTCTTATCGTATTGTACCTATAAATTGCCACATACACATCCAAGATTGTCATCGATTGTTGACCATGGTGGATATTGATCATAAAAACTTGGATGTTGCAATATTTGTGTAATTTTTGCTTAAAACCATAAAGTACATGTATAATATACCTCCTTAACTTTATTTCTTTTCTCCAGAACATCAGCATCTGTAGGTACTCCTCCCTGAGCTCCTTCTCCCCCTGAATGATCTTGTTTTACAACCTTAAGCTTTTCCATTTCAAACTGTCTTCTTAGTTCTTCTTTATTCTTTTTCTCTTGCACTATTTTCTCTTTATCATCCTCAATATGCTGTTTAAATTTAAGGGTATCACTTTTTGACATATTCAATTTTTTCCCTACTTCTTCCATCCTTTTCTGTTGAGCAATGTCAAATTCTATTTTATGACCCAGTCGCATTTTATCATCTATAACATGAGAATCAATACCCAAGTTATCGTGTCTTAATATTTTTCCACCCACCCCCCTCTGTGGCACCATGACATCTCCAACATTTTGTAAATGTCCACGGAGCGTATCAACGCGTACACCTTCTCTCAAGTCTGGTAGATATACAAATGCCCCAAAACAAACTGTCCCAAAAGTTATAAACACCAACAGAATAATGTATTTTTCTCTCATTCGAAGTGTCTTTCTAGATGTAGGTAAAGGAACACCGTTTACGTATCTAGTTGGAAGTAAACCGGGGGCTGCCATGTTGTTATGTACTGGTTTTCAAAAACTTCACAAGGTATCATCGAGTTCAAAGAAAAGACTTGGCGGTACCAGTTATATGATACGCAGATAACAACTTCCGGTAAAAACAGGTCCCCCAATAATCCAGTCGGGGTCTCACTAATTAGAGATAAGAAGCGACAAGAAGCGTCAAGAAGTACTAAAAAGCGACAAGAAGTCATAAATTCTGACAAAAACTAATAAAAATTGTAAAAATGGAAGAAGAAAAAAAAAAAGGGATAACAATTATTTTTTTATTTTTAAGTGTTGTGTGTGTATGTGTATTTGTATATATTAAGATGTTACTTTGTGTAAATATAGGCCTGACAGGTAAGATTGAGGAAAACATATCTATAAAAATAATGTTTATGATCATATTTGGAACCTCTTCCGTTTGCCAGGTATGACCTGTTGCCCCCTGCTCACCACTGACGGGGAGGTGGAAGTAGGCTTTTGAGCAGGATATATTTTTTATTTTATTTTATTTGGAACACAGAAACATTTAAAGATAGAGATCCATTAACTATATACATGTACTGTACAGTATCTGATACATTTTCATTATTCAAGTCAGATATACCAAGCTATGGTAGGCCCAAAACTTTATAAGTTTCAGCAATATTGAAGTTTAACTTTGACTTTTTGGAGGAAAATGTTTTTGCATTCCTCCGGCACGTTTTCTTTGTCCCGGTTTACGTGCACAATTGTTTGTCTGTGGGATGGTAAGGGTTCCATCCGTTGAGGTAACCGATTTGGTAGCAACGTATTGCTTTTTTAAGCCACGAGTCAAGAATCTTTGTAACAGAGTATCTTTTTCTTTCTGGTTTTTGCTTTGCCAAATTATTTTAGTACATTGTAAATGGCTTACTGACGAGTTAAGCTCATAGTCACCATGACCATCTAATAACCACTGCTATCAGCAGTCTTTAAAAAAAATCACCCGTAATTTTTTTCATTACAAAAGATATAATAATTTAAAATAGGCATGGTATTCCCAACTTCAACACATTATACAAAATTTCGCCAGTCTTATCCATTTTTTTTAACAAGATGTTACTAAATTATCATTGAACGTATTTTTTTAAGCATAGTTCATAAAGGATTTATTCTAAAAAAAAAGGTAAATTTTCTACAAATTTGATAAGGAAATAAATCTATTTCAATTTGTTTTCATGAACTTTTTTAATATTCTGTCACTATTTTATTGTTCTTGTCGCTTTTTTTACTGTTCTTGTCGCTTTTTAGTACTTCTTGTCGCTTCTTGTCTCTAATTAGTGAGACCGTCCAGTCGTGTTCGTTTCCTTTAGACAGAAAATAACAATATGCAGTTTTTATCGAAAATTATGTAGTAAAGATCCCAGAAAAATTATTATACCCCCGCTCCCCGAAGGAGGAGGGGGTATACTGTTTTACCTCTGTCCGTCCGTCCTTCCGTCCGTCCAAGATATTTTTCGTCGCATTTTTCTCAGTAACTATTGATCGATGGCAGAAATCTGATATTTGGTCACAAGCTTCATATAAATAATAGGTATGCCATATTGTGGGTAGCGTTTTTGGACCTGTCAGATTCCTACTTCCTGTTTGCCGACTTAGTTGGTTTTTAATATATTTTGTAATCAATATTTTTTATTGTTGGCTTTTTGATACTGTTAGTACAAACTACATTGTATAGTCCGTGACAAAACTGGCATGGCCCATAAGTTCATCATAATGGCATGGACCCTTGCTGCTTCAAGTAGTCATACTAATTCTTTATTTTAAGATGCATTTTATCTCCTCTTCAATTGTTACAGGGATCAATACACACCTAGGACTTGGCTCTCAACTAGTGGTGAAAACGTTATTGCTGTTTTTTGTTTATGTTGTAAAACAATTATAATATGCCCCCTGTGGGCCCTTTATTGGTGAACCAATAAACTTATGACTTATGACTTATACCAAGGATTTATATAGTAGTCCTACTATATAAATCCTTGCTTATACACATTGAACATATATGCACATTTTTTGTCGAATTTTTCTAAGCAACTATTGATGACAGGAATCTGATATTTGGTCACAAACTTCATATAGGTACCCCATATCGTGGGAAACGTTTTTGGACCCATCAGATTCTTACTTCCTGTTTACCGATTTTGTTGATTTTTATACACATTTAACATATATGCACATTTTTCGTCGAATTTTTCTAAGCAACTATTGATGACAGGAATCTGATATTTGGTCACAAGCTTCATATAGGTATGCCATATTGTGGGAAGCGTTTTTGGACCCGTCAGATTCATACTTCCTGTTTACCGACTTAGTTGGTTTTTATACACATTGAACATATATGCACATTTTTCGTCACATTTTTCTAAGCAACTATTGATGGCAGAAATCTGATATTTGGTCACAAGCTTCATATAGGTATGCCATATCGTGGGAAGCGACGGGTCCAAAAACGCTTCCCACAATATGGCATACCTACATGAAGCTTGTGACCAAATATCAGATTTCTGTATTGGTGATAAGCTTGTATGAGTTGTTAGGTAATCAAACTACCTAACTCATTGAGCCACCCGGTCCCCTCATTTTTGAAGAAGTTACTAGTAATAACATTTACTGATATGTCGTGGAGTGGGAGCCGAGACATGATCAGTATCTAATTGGGAGCCAGTTAAGGGATATGATTTTAATCAGATTATGCCCTTTTATATATAATACTTGGAATATTTCAACAACAAAAACTTGTAATCAAACATCCTCCTACATTTTAAGTAGAAATTACAAGTCTCTCTCTCTCAAATAAATTGAAGAATATCGGCGGGAGGGTAGATTTGTTTTTGGGTCAAAAATCACCTTTAACAACTATTTGTTTTTTTGCTGTCATCCATTTACAGTGATGAGCTTGTGATTTTTCTTTTTTTTCTATCTTTTTTTCTGTGTAAAAGATGTGTACACACGTGCGTTTTTGTGTTGATGTAGCTCTGACCCTGCTATGTTCTGCGCTATTTCTTTTGATTAGCTTGACAGATTGGTTCTCAATCGGTCAATAATAAAGACATAAGACAGAAATAAATATATGAAAAATTAATTTATTACAAGTATAAAGCTGCAATGGAATGTCCCAAATGGTTCCTATATTACACAGTTCTTGCATAAAATGTACACATGTTCTCGTGTCCTGCAATATTGTCTTGCACATTTCTACTCCATCGGTCAATAATAATGACAGAAGACAGAAATTAATACATGCAAAATTAATTTATTACATGTACTGTATAGTATTATTATATAATTGCATAAAGCTCCAATAGTTCCTATATTACACAATTCTACTCTAGTATAAATATGTTCACATATTCTCGTGTCCTGGAATATTGTCTTCTTGCACATTTCTATATGGTCACCGTCGAATGTGGGTATAACAACTATATGTACGTTTGTCCTGGTCTAATATTCTCTTTTTCCATTTCAATATAGTCTTCTTCCATTTCCATAGTGTCACTTTCGAATATAGTCATAGCCAGTATCCACCTGGCTACCCTTTCCATAGAGTCATTATATTCTTGCTCAATTACACTTGCTGGTATCGAAACTGAATGTTTACTTCTCTGATCAGTACCTGTTGTTTCTTGTCTTTTTACAGACTGCTATTTTCTTTTTCTGTTTGTTAAACTATTGTCTTCTTCCATTTCCGCATTGTCACCTTCTAATGTGGGTACAGTTGCCAACAACCTTGCTACCCTTTCATTGATATTTCCTCATTGAGCTGCAACTGATGGTATCGATTCTGAAGAATCACTACTATATAATGAAGAATCAAGTGTGCTACTATATTCTGAAGAATTACTTCTGGATTCTGAAGAAACACCACTATATACTAAAGAATCGCAACTATATTCTGAAGAATTACTACTATATTCTGAAGAATCACCACTATATCTTGAAGAATTATTACTACATTCTGAAGAATCAGCACTATATCTTGAAGAATCACTACTATATTCTGAAGAATCACTACTATATTTTGTCCTTTTACTGCATGTAGGAATATTGCCTTCTTCCATATCTATATGGTCTTCTTCCATATCTATGTTGTTACATTCGAATTTGTGTACAGCTGCCAACAACCTGGCTACCCTTTCATTGATATTTAATCGCCGAGTTGATGGTGCCGACTTTGAAGATTCACGTCTCTGCTCGGTATAAGTTGTTTCTGGTCTGTGAACACACAGATATGGTCTTTTTCTGTGGCCAAGTTCGAATGGGACCCGGGATCGAACTCGCGTTACTCGGGTTCCATATGAACCACCCGGGAAAGTGTTAAAAATAGAAACAATGACGCAATTGAACTGTTGACCTTGTTACTCTTCTAACCCAGCGTCGACCCAGGGTTATTCGAGATCCAAGATGGCGTCAGGGGGAAACGATGCAGAATTGTAAGTTTGTATTTTGATCATTTTAGACTTGAATTGTCAAATTTAACATTGATCACATGTTTTTGTTTATTTCAATACTTTTTTTATGATTTTGCTTTTGATTGCTGTGTCAATCTCGGATGAGGAAGGGAAAATCATCGTCTTATGGGCCAAATACATTGTATGTACCATGGTACATGTGTTTACGTTTCTACACGGGAGAGACTTTTCAAACTTTTAATTGTCTTAAACAAGCAGAAAATCATACACGATTTGAATCGATTAAGCAGGAGCATATTGATATATAATGTACAGATTTTCTCCCCCTGTTCGTGGTCAATGATTAATGTTAGATTAATGCTGGGAGTTACTCGAGATCGCACAACAGCGTCCAAATGGAAAGTTGCGCGCGCATCCAATTAATAGTAGTATGACGTCACCCAACCCAACACCAGGGTTCCTATCGGGTTCCAACCGAACTTGGCCTGTATATATGAATATTGTCTTCTTCAATTTCTACATTGTTTTCTTCCGGATCTATATGATCACCTTCTAATTTGGGAATAGCTGCAAACAGCCTGTCTACCCTTTCATTGATATTTGCTCGCTGAACTATAGATGATGTCAGTGATGGTATCGATTCTGAAGCCAGTGAAGGATCACTGCTATTTTCTGTATCTGTTGTTTCTGGTCTTTTTACACAACGATATGGCCTTTTTCTGTATGTAAGAACTAGTACTTCTTCCATATCTATATTATCTTCTTCCATATCTTCATTATCACCTTCTAATTTGGGAATAGCTGCCAACAACCTGACTACACTTTCTGAAGTTTTATTGATATTTTCTCGCCGAGTTGATGATGCCGACTCTGAAGATTGAACACTGTTCTGCTCGATTTCTGTTGTTTTTCGTCTTTTTACAGTCAGATATGTTCCTATTTTGCCTGCTTTCTTTTGAACTTTCTTTCCTAAATTCTCAGCCAGTTTGTTATGAGTGTTTAGTCTCTTCGGGTTAGTACTATTTCTATTACACTTTTTACCCAATGGCAAATGATACTGTTTAGAGACATCCTGATCCTCTCTTTGCAACTCCCTATTACGATCTCTGTTCTCGATTTTTCTTTGATCCTCATTCTTCTTAATCTTCTTCTCTCTTTTCTTTAAGTTAGCATTTCTGTTTTGATGTTTTTGTTGTACAGTAACAGTAGATAATGCGTTACTATATGGAAGTTGTGCACCTATTCTTGGAACAACTTGGTTTGGTACATAGAAAACTGAAGCCAACCGTCTAAAATACTTACGGGAAATTCCTCCAATTCTGTATAACTGATCAATGTGGAAAATACGTTTTCGTATCTTCCTATACGACACTATTTTATCTGCCAATTCTTGTGGAATATCGGCAAATGCTTCAAAATGTCTTGCTGATGCACAATTTATCATGTTGTACATTCTCGCAATCATTACAGCGTTGTGACGTTGTGAAGTTGTGACGTTAGCAACCAGGGACCAAGTAAAGGGAAGTAACTCTATTTTCAAGCTGGGGCTCGTTGAGGGATTGATTTATTTTGCTAAGTAAAAATCTAGTTGGATTGAAGTAATACAAATTACAAATTACAAACAAAAAGTCAATAAATAAAATATATTGTATATATATAACTATACATAAAATTTATATGGCAATCTCCTTTCCTCATCCTTTAAACACCATAAACCATCATCCTTTCCCGAGTTGTAATGACAGTTGAATAAAAGAAACCACGCTTTTTCTATCTTCAAGAGTAGAAGGATTTAGTATTATATTTACTTTTTGAATTGTATTCATGGCCGTAACTAGACTCTTTTTTAAATGAAGCAAAAACACTTAATGGTCGAGCAGAGGGAGGTGAGCAAAATTGGCCGAGGGGTCTGGAGCCGCATAAGAACGCCTCTCCAAGACTTTCACCGACCAGCTGTTCTTCTGTAGATAGAACATCAAAAACATCGAAAGGACACTGCATTGGATTTGAAAAATACCACATTTTTTTCTATATGTAAACTATAAACTAAAGATATTTCCACTAAACTGCACAGATATGATTTTTGTATAACGAATATTGAAACCTTCCATAGATCTATACTAGTAACGAATATGTATATTTTAATATCTTTCATAATTCATTTATTTAGTTATATGGATGATCCAGTGTTTGTTTGTCAGCGTATAGGGAAATATAGGGGGGAAAAAAATCGAGCCTGCCCCCTCACCTTTTGAAAATTGTGGATCCGCCACTGACAGCTTACATGTAAAAGACATTTCTATGGACCAAACAACATAAGACACCGAAATTCCTCTAAAGTTTTGTAACTTTAAAGTTATGCTTTCTATCTCCTGACTTTCTTTTCAATGAACCCGTCTTCATCCAGTGTTTTAGACATGACTTGAGTGCTATCGTGACGCTAAATGACAATATGCATTGCATCAGGGCAAGAACCGGGCTAAGATTCAGACTTCATCGCAACGATGTCGATAGGCTTCAAACGGTTACCGTATACATTAAACGAATTCATTCAGTGGATATCGTTTCTATTGGAATAGAGATTTATATTTTATATTTTTTAAATAAAATCTTTTAATATAAATATAAATGAATTCTTTATTGCCTTTAAACATAAGACATGTTTGTGACATATTAAAAACAAAACAAATAACAAATAAACGTGATACATTACAATGACAATATCTGAATTAAAAGTAACATGTCATTAGGAGACTTCTGCCCTCAGTTCTAATGACCGTTTTATAAAAAAGCCAATAATGCTAACATGCTCTATTATTTTAGGATTGAGTAAATAAGCAACTTTTTTGTTTTCTGGTAACAATGAAAGATCCTTTATTTTCGAAAACAAATTTTCTCTAAGTTGTTGGTTTAATTTACAATATATAAGAAAATGGGTTTCATCGTCTACCTCTTTGCAAATTTTACATAACCTTTCCTCTGTCGGAATTTTAAAATATCGACCCTTTTCTATTTCTAAATTGTGGTCACTGATGCGCATTTTGGCAAATAATCTTCTGATCGTAAAGTTATCATAATTCAAGTAAAATTCAGGTTCTGTTGATTCTTTTATATTTTTGTATAGACAGAGCTTACTAGTTTCATCAAAGCTATTTAAGTTGTTTCTATACATGGATTTATGTTTGTAAAAAAAAAAAGAAAAAAAAGTCGCCAATTTCAATACGAGGCATTTGCCTCATTGTAGTTACGGCCATGCATCCAAGACAGAAGTATTACCTTTTTGTGAACCATGTGATCTATGTGAAATACGTTACCGTTCAACTCGAGTCTTGAGTGGACTAAATTAATTATCTTTATATGTTTATTCAGCAATTTCTACATTAAATTTTTCATTAGAATTACATTTTCGTTTATTTGTTAGTTTTATGAAAATGAGATTAGCTAGCAAGGAATACAAAACCGTATTAAATAAGACATTCGCTGATTACCAATATAAAGCAGCAAATGACTTACGTAATTTGTCGAAAAAAAATCCGAAAGAACTTTGGAAAACGTTAAACCGTATTAATGGAAAACAGAAAAATAATACCGATGATATATCACTGAAAACGTTATACGACCATTTCAAAGGGCTAAATGAAAATGACATATGTGAAAACGAATTAGAACCTGATCTTGATTCCCACGATGTGTCAGATGACGTTGAAGTATTTTTAAATGGCCCTATAACGGAACAAGAAATAAAAGATGCTGTTAGCAATTTGAAAAATGGCAAGTCATCAGGTAGTGATGAAATATTAAATGAATATATTAAAAACACATTAGATACTTTAATGCCTATTTATATCAAACTTTTTAATATTTTATTGGATACTGGAATTATACCAGAAAATTGGAATACAGGCCTAGGCATTATGGTAACCATTTTAAAAAACAAAGGATCCAGAATGGACCCTGAGATGTACAGAGGTATTACATTGAACTCGTGTTTAAGTAAAACATTTTCTTCTGTATTAAATAACAGACTAAATAATTATTCAGATTACATTGAATTAATTTCGAAGTCTCAGGCAGGTTTTCGTAGAGGCTTTTCTACTCTTGATAACATTTTTGTATTACATGCCTTGATTTCTATCTATTTCTCTATGGGTAAAAAATTATTTTGTACATTTGTAGACTTTAAAAGTGCATTTGACACGGTATGGCGAGCGGGACTTTGGCAAAAGTTGCAAAAATCAAACATAAAAGGAAAAATATTTACAGTAATTCATAATATGTATAAAAATATCAAGACATGTATTAAGCAGGGAAAAGAGTATTCGGGGTTTTTTAACAGTGATGTGGGAGTAAAACAGGGAGAAAATCTTTCACATTTTTATTTTCTCTCTTCTTAAATGATTTAGAAGATTTTTTTACAGAAAACAATGTAGATAGTTTAGAGAACATTTCAAATTTATGTCAAGAATCGTTACTTGTATATATAAAGTTATTTATTATTCTTTATGCTGATGACACCGTGCTACTATCTGAATCTGCAGATGGACTACAGCGAGCACTCGCATGTTTTGAAGAATATTGTGACATTTGGAAGCTTAAAATAAACACAAGTAAAACCAAGATAGTTATTTTTAGTAAAAATAAAGTTAAAAATAATTATGGTTTTAAGATTTATGACAAAATTATAGATATTCAAGATTCATATTCATACCTGGGAATTGTTTTTAATCATAATGGAAACTTCTGTACTGCAAGAAAAAAAAACTATTAGAACAAGCACAAAAATCGATGTATGCCCTATATAAAAAGATTAAGAATATTAGTATTCCAATAGATCTACAGTTGAAGCTTTTTGACTCATTAGTAGCACCAGTGTTATTATATGCATCGGAAATCTGGGGTTTAGAAAATAAAAATTCAATTGAGAGAGTGCATCTCCAATTCTGTAAAAGTATTCTTAAAGTTCGTAATAGTACTCCAAACTTTTTAGTGTGTGGAGAACTAGGACGATTTCCGCTGGAGACTATTGTGAAACAAAAAATGATTTTGTTATGGAATAGTTTACTCACTGATTCCAATAAATTGTCTCATATTATGTAAAAACTTATGTTAAAGATACACGAGACTCGTCCCGTAAAGTTTAAATGGATATCGTATACGAAATCTATATTGGATGATTGTGGTTTAAGTTTTATTTGGAACGACCAGATACCTATAAGTAGATTATTATTAAAATCAATAGTTAGACAAAAATTGAATGATCAATTTATACAAAATTGGTCTTCACAAATAAATAATACTTCCAGAGGAAAATTTTATTCACTATTCAAAGAAGAGTTTCAACTTGAATCTTATTTATTAAAACTCAATACATGTGACAGAATACAGATTTCAAAACTAAGGTGTTCTAATTTTAAATTCCCAAATGAGACGGGTAGATGGTCAAGAGTGCCTAGAGAAGATAGAATTTGTAATCTCTGTAGAAATGGTTTGGGGGATGAATTTCACTATTTATTTACTTGTAATAACACAAATATAAAAAATCTTCGAGATAAATATATACCACAATATTATACAAAAAATCCCACTGAAAATAAAATGAAGGG
>MJUT01009638.1:61087-83085 GCA_002080005.1 Gigantidas platifrons
AAGTTTTTTTCGTATTTAAGTAAGTAATTGAACGATATTCGCCTTCAAATTTTCTTTTTCCACAACTTTGATTCGTGTAGCTATCCATTCGATATTGTAAACAACTTACATTATCGGCGTTTCTAGTAAAAACCGAGAGAATTCCGAGTAACAATCAGCTGATTCACGCAAACGTTTTAATGACCCAGCTGATAAAAACAACAAAAATGGCTTCCAATTTTTCGATTTTAATCAAATTTATGGTCGCGGGAGATAATGTGGGAGAAGTATTTCAAAGCGGGAGTTTTTAGTCTCCCGCGCGGGAGGCACATTCTTTGCGGGAGGCCGAGATGAAAAGCGGGAGTCTTCCTCGAAATGCGGGAGGGTTAACAGGTATGGAATTACAAGGAAAACCCGAACAATTATAACGAACTGACCAAGATGGACACCCCTGATGATTTTTGATGTGATTTGATTTTTGGTGTTTAACGCCACGTTCAGTAAACTTTATAACTTGCGGTTGCGAGTCGAGTGCACCCTTTTTGTAATTTACAAAGCCGGGCGCGAACCCACGCCGTATTGGTGATAGGTTTGTATGAGTTGTTAGGTAACAAAACTACCTAACTCACTGCACCCCCACCCCCCCTGATCAAGGACTAATTTCACAAACCGTAATACCTGAAGATATGAACCTAAGTCTGTAGTGTTATGATTGTTATTAGAAGTCAACGATCTTTACTAACAAACAATAAAAAGTTAACAGACGAACACAGAGTTGAAGAGATATTCGAGGAAACATAACAACATAAAGGTACGAAAACCAAAAACCAAAAAGTTCACACTACACAAAGCTGTCATAAAACACATGAGTGAGAACAATAAATAGATTTTGATTATTTTCTGTATGTATAATTTTCACTATTTCATAAAACAAAATAATTATGAGTTTACCATGTTGTTTTTATACCAAATGATAATTTTATTCAAGCTATATCATGGCGAAAAACATGACATTTTGATGATTCAATGTATGTAGTTAATTAATGATGCCTGCTTTATACGACAGTTGAACGGGATTCTTCTAGTGTCATATCGTAGAATCAGACGTCGATGATAGACATGTTGTTACCTTCCGATTTCAATCTAATCAATACTTACTATTTCTCCAGACAATGGATAGAAAATACCGTTAATATTTAATTTATATGTTTTAACGGGAAGAATGAGAAATAATAATTGAAACAGTACTAAGACAAACGACCAATCTTGTTCTATTTACAAAAGACAGACAATCCGTCGACCAATAATGCAGATATATGCATGAATGATCAAAGTTAAACAGAGTTACCCCTCTTAGAACATATTGGAGTAATTACACTATTTGATCTTTGAGATATTTGGAATAAAAGCTATTAGGTTGAACCTACTAATGTAATTACATGTCTAAATGTAATAATGTTACATTAATGCTAAAAACGTGTGCATTAATGTAATGAGATATACAATAAGGGACACCATTTTTAACCCATGAAGTAATACATTCTACAGTTGTTAAAATATTACATTAAGAATATATGTTGCAGATGATAAACATTAATAAAGCATGCGTCTTAGGACTTAAAGGGATATTGTCTACGATTTTTTTAAAACATTTTTAACTGTCCATAAAAGATTTGTTTTAGCTACCATTAAACAGTAATGCTACAAAATATACGAATGGTGTTCTTTTTTTGACAAAAAAGACCCAAAACTATCGTTATCGGAATTATTGTTCGGATGACAGAAATTCAAAGTGAAAGTAAAAGTAAAAACGGAAGTTTGGAATTCTCGGGGGTTTAGCTTTGAGGTAAGGAAAATACTGTTAAGANCCAAAATTATTGTTGTTTTCCGTACTGACCTTCATAAAATGAAGATTAAACACCGATTTATTGGCGAATACGCTACGAAACGTTAAGATTCAAACAACATTAAACAAGCGTGACAATCATGAAGTGTTTGAATCTTAACAGTATTTTCCTTACCTCAAAGCTAAACCCCCCCGAGAATTCCGTTTTTACTTTTACTTTTACTTTGAATTTCTGTCATCCGAACAATAATTCCGATAACGATAGCTTTGGGTCTTTTTTGTCAAAAAAAAAGAACACCAATCGTATATTTTGTAGCATAACTGTTTAATGATAGCTTAAACAAATCGTTTATGGACAGTTAAAAATTTTCAAAAAAATCGTAGACAATATCCATTTAATGTTGTTTGAATCTTAACGTTTCGTAGCGTATTCGCCAATAATTCGGTGTTTAATCTTCATTTTATGAAGGTCAGTACGGAAAACAACAATAATTTTGGGTATGAAAAAATACAAATGTGGTAGACAATATACCTTTAATATAATACTTATCTTATTGACCTTCAACTTTGAAAAAACAAGAGTCAACATGTCAAAGATGAAGCCGGTCACGTTCTTATTCTATCGTTCTTTGTGTAAAACTTTGCAACAGCTTAAACCATGAATACACAAAAACGATAAAAGTCAAATGATGGTGTATCCGGGTGGAGCGACATGTCTACCCGTAAAGTGTTGTTTCAATGAGCTAATAACAACCCAGCAAAGCGTGTTGATCTATTACAAAACGTTCATCATCATATCATCGTCAGTAACTTGTTTTCGCCATTATAACTGAATCATTGCTCGCTTAGCGCTAAACTACAATCCCTCACTTTGTAACATGTAGCGTAACGGACTTTCATTTGAAGAACTTTAGATTTATGTTCACATTAAGATATATAACTGAAATACTCAAAANAAAAAAAAAAAAAAAAAAAAAAAAAAATGGTGCGGTTGTCGTACTCTGTAGATGACCTAAATTGTTACCTTAATAAATAAGCTACTTTCATGCCTTCGCTTATGACCTGAACCTATAGCCTGATTTTTTTTTTAACAGAATGTTTTTATAACAATGCTGCAACAATGTTAATAATTTTGACAAAATATTATTATGAACACTTTTCGTAACTCATCTATTTCAAAAGAAGTGGCAGATGCTTTACGAAAAACAAACACTTGTGGAAAATTCACGCACCACAAAAATCTACCTTTTTAATCAGATTTGGAAGTTGGCATCAAAGATAGTTTTGATTGTAATCACAATGTGATTTAATGATGTCTTTATTTCATTGATAATTCATCAGCATATTAAATACTTCGAAATCGGTTTATGTCCAGCATCGAAGCACAATATACCAACAGAGTTTGGGTGACACACATCCCTCTGAAATCAGGGGCGGATCAAGGGAGCGCACCCGGCGAGCGCCCCCCCCTAAAATTAGAAAAAATATGATTTTTTTGCGTAAAATCTCCGCTCGGCGCGATTTTTTTAAGTGTGTCCCCCTAACTTGAAATCCTGGATCCGCTCCTGGAAATAGGTCAATAATTTTCACAGGGATCGATATCCGGTATTACTGATTCCCATTCTACACAAGTCAAGCATCTTCTGAGTCTTAATCGCTTTCTTATCTTACTTTTGACAATACTATGACGAACGAATATAAATCCTTATATTTCATTCCTTGTGTAAATACAGTGGTAGTAATAATTAAAGACATGACATCATCACCTGGATAAAGTATTACCTGAAAATGGAAATTAAATACGTTGAAAAATGTTGTCATTGCATATTGTGTTTTCATTTTGATTGATTCAACGGGCACACTTTGCCATTGGACCCCACCTGAGTTCAATCACTAACCTAACATTTGTAATCTAGAATATTTGTAACAAGTCAGACACGTCAATATACCTAAAAAAATCACCAATAAAACAATTGTTTATCCACTGAAAAAAAAAGCATAAATTGGATAAGAAAATGTTGTAAAGAAGCCTGCCGATGATGATGTGAAACGGCATGCTCAAAATTCATAGATTTGGTTTCATGTTTTAAACAACTTGGGTTGACACACACCCTAATTCTCACACTGTCGGTGCTCCGCCTAATCACCAGCTATTCACTCCTTGTTATAATCTTTATAATTAAATATGAAATTTTACATAAATATTTCAGACTATTAACTCTATCAACTTACTCATCTTTCAGTGATTTGGTATTTTAACGACTTCTTCCAAGCGACGATGTAGTATTAAGTCGAACTTAAAAGAACACAATTTAACGTCTTATATAATGATAATTTGAGATAAATAACTCGCGATATCGATAAAATAAAGGAATTTATCATATGACTTCAGATAATGTGTTTTTCTGATTGGCTTACGTCCCTAGTAACGATCTTTATAAAACATTATAATCACCTCGTGGTTTTGTTTACCTTGTTGGAATGTTATAATCACGTCACGCCAGGTGAATATAACATTCCAACAAGGTAAACAAAAGAAAATGTCGTGATCAAAGCTTATTATAAGGGTGAAAGAAACATATAAAATGTGTCATATAATAAAACGATGACTTTCAATTTGGTGAATACCATGATTTATCATATACTTGCTCAAGATATGTTTAATTTTGCATATGTCATAAATTCGAAATGCAACAAGTCATATCTCCAGGGGGTGTAATAACCTGATCCGCATTACATGGGGGGGGGGGGGGGGNGGGGGGTAATAATGTGTGCCGTATTACATGGGGGGTGAGATATGGATTTTTCAAAATGGCGGCCGGAAATTTTGCATCAAATCGAGTACATTTGATTTAGTTTTTCACAATTATTTTGTCTTTCATTTTGGAAAAAAATATGTTTTCCTTCCAAAATTCACGTTTTGCGGTCCGATCAGTTTTCGTTATTAATTTTTTTCAAATTCAAATTCAAATACTTTATTGCCATTATACAGTTACTGCATGTGACAAAAATAAACGGAATACAAACAATACATACATGGTAATAAAGACAAAATAATTTTCAAATAAACATTTCAAGAGTCCCCTGTCCTCAGTTCTGTAGACTGTTTTAAAAAGGAACCAAGCTTATTTACCCGAGTAGTTGTTTTAGGATTGAGGATATAAGACACTTTATCACAATCTGATAAGCAATTAAAATTTTCATTGTCATTTTAAAAAAAATCCAAATAATCTTTTCTTGTGGCATTGTTATTTTTGCAATATAAAATGAAGTGAGTTTCGTCCTCTATTTTCTTACATTTTTTACTTAGTCTTTCTTCTCTGGGGATTTTTAAGTATCTTCCTTTTTCGATAAGCAAATTATGATCACTTATTCTATATTTTGTTATTAGTTTTCTATATTCTAATTTTGGACAGGATAAATAGTTTTCTTCTGAGATGTTACCGGAATTTTTTTAGAGTTTTATAAATTTTGAGTTTACTGTTATCATCAAAGTCTGTTATTTTCTTCTTGAATAAGTTTTCATAGAAAGATTTAATTTCTGATTTTATTTTGTCTCTTGTAAATTTTGTTATTTTTTTCAAAGAATATTCCTTAATTTTTTCCAAATCTAAATCGAAATCTTCCATCACATCTTTAATATATGTAAACCATGAGTAAATGCCCTTATCATCTAAATTTTTAGTAAGTAAAAATGATTCTTTTAACAGAGGGTTTATTTCCTCAGAATTTAATCTGATAAAATACAGTATAGAATAAAATGTAGTTTAAAGTTCCAGTGGGAGTCTTCCTAAATCTACTCTTGCTCCAAGATTAGATGAGCTTTTTCTAACACCAAGTAAATATTTACAGTATTGCAAATGCAACTTTTCTATAGGGGTTTTATCAATAAAATGAAAAATATTAATGTATCGTTGTTTACTTCCGTCGTCTGTTACTGTCAAAATGGATAACGAAGAAAACCTGGAAAATGCTCGTTATGCAACGAATGATGACACTCCTTTATGAACCAAAGATTAAATCATCTTGTGTTGTTGTATTAAAAGTGTAACTGTATAAGGATTATGACTCTAAATACATATAAAAACGTAGATTAAGATATAATATGACATTGCATCACGATCAGCTCTCACAAATATGAAGAAAGACGCATTGAATTAAATAATCTGTCAGCAAAAACTATCATTGCATTTTGTTTCGAAAAAAAAAAATGAATGAATTCAGCTGTATTTAACTTGTGTATATTCTCAAAATGTTTTATCATAGAAAATTATTTTGAAATTATAGAGTAAAAATACATTAAATTATGTTTTATTGATACATAAATTATAAAAATCGGACATGAAATATATAGGGAATATTGGAATCGTACGAATACTTTTGTCCATAGTCTGTATATGATAAATAGGTTATGATATGGCATTTTTCATATTACATGCCATATCAACCCTCGACCCATATTAGCCCTCGGGCCTTAGGCCCTTGGGCTAATATGGAGGTCTCGGGTTGATATGACATGTAATATGAAAAATGCCATATAATAATCTATAATTATTAACCCAGGAATAATATATTTACCTCGGCCCTAAGGGGCCGCGGTAAATATAATATTCTTGGGTTAATAAAGCCTTGTATCCACCTCATTAAAAGTCATTAATTGTATAATATCACATAGTCAGCGTATAAGCAACAGCACCAGATCACTATATACACTTCCGTAGAAAACGTTTCTCCTGATGAACGAGTAATAGAACAACAGTTTCAATCGTTGAGTAAAGTTAAGGTACCGATTTGAGTCTCTCCTTGTTCTTGTACATATACATGTATGTCACCGGATTGCTAATTTGAACATTTATATTGGAAAGGGAATCACATACATGTATATAGATAATGACAGGGAAATTATTTGAATGTTAAAATAAACAATGTCGTTTCAAGGGATTTTGTCATTGGAATCTGACCTAAGTAATTTATTTATTTTAATGTTGCAAAAGGGTTTAAGGCAAATACATCGATCCTCGTTAGTCAAAGTGTAATCTAAGTAAACTTTTCATTTTAGACTGCTTTGCTTTACCCGGTCCCGGAAAGTGTTACAAAGAAAACAACATCAGAGAGACGAAATACCGATATTCGACCAGAACAGGTAGATGTGTAGCCTTCCTGAGATCACCTTGTCCTGACGATGACAATAGGAATGTATTTGATGATCCGGATTCCTGCATGAAAGCTTGTGGAGAAGTTGGAATTGTCCGTTGATGTTCCACTTGCTAGATCTATACAATATAGTATGATATGATGAATATGAACAACAGTATTTAACAAAAAAATAAACCAATAATGTCATGCTAAATTGCAACGTTTTGTGGAAGATCGTTACTTTGGTTATATTGCTCCCAAACACTTTTAAATTATTTGGCTCTCCAATCTTTCGATTTTGAGGGCTTCTGATGGAGGTTATTCAAGAAACGCGTCGTGTGCACCACTAAATTCGACATTACTATCACTGGGTCGATACCTCTGCTGGAGGACTTAGTTCTCGAAGATACCATCCGCCCAGTAGTCAGTGTTTCTATCACTGGGTCGATACCTCTGCTGGAGGACTTAGTTCTCGAAGATACCATCCGCCCAGTAGTCAGTGTTTCTATAACTGGGTCGATACCTCTGCTGGAGGACTTAGTTCCCGAGGATACCATCCGCCCAGTAGTCAGTGTTTCTATCACCGAGTCGATACCTCTGCTGGAGGACTTAGTTCCCGAGGATACCATCCGCCCAGTAGTCAGTGTTTCTATCACTGGGTCGATACCACTGCTGGAGGACTTAGTTCTCGAGGATACCATCCGCCCAGTAGTCAGTGTTTCTATCACTGGGTCGATACCTCTGCTGGAGGACTTAGTTCTCGAAGATACTATCCGCCCAGTAGTCAGTGTTTCTATCACTGGGTCGATACTTCTGCTGGAGGACTTTGTTCCCGAGGATACCATCCGCCCAGTAGTCAGTGTTTCTATCACTGGGTCGATACCTCTGCTGGAGGACTTTGTTCCCGAGGATACCATCCGCCCAGTAGTCAGTGTTTCTATCACTGGGTCGATACCTTTGCTGGAGGACTTAGTTCTCGAGGATACCATCCTCCCAGTAGTCAGTGTTTCTATCATTGGGTCGATACCTCTGCTGGAGGACTTAGTTCCCGAGGATACCATCCTCCCAGTAGTCAGTGTTTCTATCACTGGGTCGATACCTCTGCTGGAGGACTTAGTTCCCGATGATACCATCCGCCCAGTAGTCAGTGTTTCTATCATTGGGTCGATACCTCTGCTGGAGGACTTAGTTCCCGATGATACCATCCGCCCAGTAGTCAGTGTTTCGGTGCTGACATGGTTTATATTTATTGTAATTCACAGTTCTCAAATATTGTAATTATTATTATAACCAATGTTCCACTCCCTCAGAAAGGGCCTGGGTGGCTCAATGGGTTAGGTAGTTGGATTACCTAACAACTCATACAAACCTATCACTAATACGGAGTGGGTTCACACCCGGCTTTGTAAATTATAAAAAGCGTGCACTCGACATACAGCCGCAAGAAATAAAGTTTATCAGTTGCTTTGCCCATGGTCGGTGGTTCTCACTGGATACTCCGGCTTCTTCCACCACTAAAACTGGTCGCCATGATATAGCTGAAATATTGCTGAAGTGGCGTTAAGCACAATAAACCAACCAACCTCCCTCAGCATAGATGACAGTAACATTTTTGGCTATCATGTATAGGCCTTTGGTTTTCTTGATCCCAAATACTTTTTGGTTGTTTGGCTTTCAAATACTTTTGTTTTGAGCGTACATGATAAAGGTGATTCCAGAAGATAGATATCTATACGCTTTTTACCAAGTCCTTTCTCAATTTTGCACCAAATACACATAAACTTTATCTTTTAAGACATTGCATTACTATTGTGTTTATTCTGCAGATAAAAATCAAATTAATTCATGGTTGGTGATATTAGGATTAAATAATAAACGTATACAATTATCCCTTGATTGCCCCTTTTGATATTTTCTGTTAACATGAAGTCTTATCCGTAATGATTTCGGCATAAGAACGATGTTCGATTCGTATTTACCCCCAGTTGTTTGTAGGAGGGTTCATGTCTGTCTTATTTGCGTTTTTTGTGTGTTTTCTTTTGAGTATTGTTTTATTCTCTAACGTATATTCACAACTAGTTTCCCGAAGCTCAAAGGTAAAGCGTTAAAGAATTACCAGCAAAAACGATATTTCGGTCAACGATGGTATATAGCAAACATTTATCTAGTCAATGCAATTTTACTGCACAAATAGAACAAGTGCAGGATAAAATTACATCCATGCCATCGCCACACGACTTAACACAGACATAATGACGGTCGATCTTAACATTGCGTGACAAAGTATCATCTCCGTCAATGAAGCTGTAATTCTATCTACTGAAAAAAGACGAGTGGGCTAAATTGGAGTCAATACAGTGTACATTTGGTGGATGTTCAAATCCCAATGTGAGAAGAACACAAGAATTGTCTGTTTAACACGTTAAATGTTCAGACGTTTATATAATAAAAGTTTTTAAGAAAGCCCCGTATCCTTCAGGGATATACATTGCATGTTTGTCACTTGCGCGAGGCAATTATTATATTTTTGAGCTGGCAAATGTATTGTTGTCCTCCGACGGGATTCTAACTCACACCATTGAAATACTGTATCACCAACTGCTTAACCTTATGTCCAGCACCTTAGACCACTCGGTCATACCCGCTCTTTATTATAAAAAATGCCTCTTAAGTTGAATCTAAGAATAGATATAAGACACATGTTTTAATCGTGTTTACATTTACATATATTTATTTATTTTTTTATTTGACAGCATTCTAACTCAGCAAATTTAATATATTGTATAGGATGACGAAGAATTCTTCATACAATCACAGGAAATAAAGTATATTATACAAACGTGACATCAAAACAATATATATCCCCTTAAGATTTCAAAGTTCACTGATGTTAAACAGATGATGATCGCCACTTTTATGATTAGGTGAAATCGTTTTTCCATTTTTCTCGTTTTACACACAGTTTTGTTAAACGCCAAAACGACAAAGAAACGTTAACGGTCTTTACAATATTGCTAACTTACATGTATCAACTTATTATTATATGATTCAGCATTGTCGAGTAAACAGCTATCGAAAAAAATTACAAAGATGATATTAAAAATTTAATTTGGGAAAAAGATCGTAACTTTGATTACAGCATGTTTTGCATATTCTTCTTGCGACTATAAAAGGTGATTATGGTGGACCAAGTTTGTGTGTAAAACGTGCTAATAATTAATTGAAGCGATGCACAATAAGAGTAACTTTAATTATTAAAAACAATAATAAAATACTGTTTTGGAAGCTAGTTGTGTTTGAGATTAGCTCGTATTTCATGAAACCGTTAGCTATCAACTTGCTTAACGGTGATGTTTAATATATGTTTTCGTGTTACTCATTCTTTAGTTTTATATGTATGTTTTGTAGATCGTTGTTTGTTTCTTTGTACTTTTTCTTTTGGCCATTGTGTTGTCTATTCTTCTTTGATATACCAATTCTGATATTTGGCGCCGTAAAATCTGATTCAATCCACCATTTCTTTTGAAATGCCTGTACCAACCCAGGGCCATTGCGGTTTTCCTAGTTTTCCGGTTGTTGACGGATTTTGTCTGTTTATTGATTTATGAGTTTTGACTTCCCTTTATAAGATTGCTCGGTTTTAGGTAATTTTGTTATTACCCTTATTTGTTATCTTCAAACTCTTCTTAGATCTACAGCCAATTGATATATACATGAAGGTTCTCCAAAAGGTAAAACTATTTTATCGTTCTAGGTGCTCTGACATTTTATGTTTTTATATGTGGACAATTGCAAAATTACAATGATTTTGAATTCCAGAAGTTTCGTTTTATGAATAATAACACGTATGTAGATTTAACCAACNGTTCTCCAAAAGGTAAAACTATTTTATCGTTCTAGTCACAATGCCTGATATATTATATATTCACAATAATCCAGCATTTCATTATACATGCACTCATTCCGTATACATTATATTTCTGCTTGATAAACTACATTTTGGAATTTACGCATATTAAAAAAAAAAAAAAAAAAAAAAAAAAACAATGATACAAGGGGAATACATTAAAAATAACTACACGACTTGGTCAGAACAGTTCTAAAATCGATACCCCTCAGGCCCTGACACACAAATACATGACTGCTCATTTTTCTGGCTTGGTAAAGGCACTTCAATTAAAAGTGGTGGCTGTAAATTAGGAGGTAACTGTAATGTATTTGAAAATTTCACGGCATCAATTGGTGATTTGATGGTCGCAAATTGAGTTTACTGGCGACGCGTTAGCGGAGCCAGTAAACGGATATTTGTGGCCATTAAATCGACAATTGGTGCCGTGAAATTGCAAATACAATACAGTTATCTCCATTCTAATGTAATCATGTGTAGAATAGACATACATACAGCATATGTATATTTCCGTATCATTGACAAGATGATATAAGCGGTAATGAGTTAAAATTAAAATAAAATATTTCATGCTATTTCAATCGTGGAGTTGGTGAAAATTACACCATTAAATCGACAATTGATGCCGTGAAATATTCAAATACAATTCAGTGATCTCCATTCAAATGTAATCATGTGTATTGCTACATTGTTGACAAGATGGCGTAAGCGGCAATCGTCTAAAATATCTCATGATTTTCAACTGTGGAATTGATACCATGAAAATTACAGCATTGTCCAATCACAAACCAGGGATATTAAACAACTACATTAGAATTAGTTTTATGAGCCTTAACATCTCCCTCAGTGAAATGATGTGGCCATGCATGTGCTTTCTACTTCCGAGTAAAAACCAACACTCGCATATAGCCAGGTGAACAGCGTTGTTAAGTTTCAACTCCAGTGAAGATAAGTAAACTTCATTTTTCTTAAAATAGTATAGTTTATGTGTATTCCTGTACAATTTTATACATGTCTGTCAGGTATTAGTTGAAATACAAGACTTATAGTAAGCTGGGTAAAATTTCGTTGTTACCCTTCTTAGTATATAATAGTGTATATACAAATGTAGGTCTTGTTTTGCTTCCATGCTAATTATTCAACTTCTTCTTATATTTTTGACAAAAATATGAGGGGAAAAACACAGTTTGTTTCCTTGCCAGTTCCCTAGTTTCTACCCCTTTCCTTCACACGTGCTAGACATTATATCACTATTCATTATTATTAAGGTCAATGGGAAGAAAGTACTGCAAATTTAAGGATAAAAAGGGAAGGCTTCCAATGCAAAAATCGATGCAGGGCTACCTAATGATTTCTGTCCACCATGATTTATTGGATATCAGACTTCAAAAGAATAGGACAAATTAACTTTTTCATGCTACCATAAACATACATGTCTCTGATGTTACTGATAAGAAGAGTTTGAAGATACCAAAGGGGTAATCAGAATCCCTATATCGAAGAAGAACAGACAACACAATGGCCGAAAGAAGAAGTACAAAAGGACAAACAACGATCTTCAAAACATGTATATAAAACTAAAGATCGAGTAACATGAACCCCACTAAAAACCGGAGGTGAACTCGGGTGCTCCGGAAGGGTAGGCAGTTAAGTGCTTCGGTGCCTATTGAGAGCGTCCCAATATTTATTGGAAGTATCCCGATACTATATTCTCGATGGTGAAGCAGCCATGACTTTGCTTTGCTGAAGTATCCCGATACTATATTCTCGATGGTGAAGCAGCCATGACTTTGCTTTGTTGAAGTATCCCGATACTATATTCTCGATGGTGAAGCAGCCATGACTTTGCTTTGTTGAAGTATCCCGATACTATATTCTCGATGGTGAAGCAGTTATGACTTTGCTTTAGAATTTACTATTGTTTTCTATAGCTCCTTTCCGAATACAAATATCGAAAATAATCAACATATGCTTGGAATTTTATTTCATATGCTATAGCTGATACGAAATGTTAGAGCATATTTGTCGAAAATTAACAAGAACCGACATTTGTTGATGGTCATTGAAAGCTCTATTTATTTGTAGCACCCATATTATGATAGGAAACACAAGTTCTAGAATATCAAATCAACTGAGAGATACATACACCATATGCAGTGCTATTGGGATGGTGTCAGGAAAGTTGACATAGTGAAATTTTAGATCATATCAAGTTTCGTTCTCAACCGACATTAGCTTTCTAGGAGTACGTCAAGCCATGAAGTAGATCAAACTGTATATATAATATCCGCTTTATTTCAAGTTAAAGGGATAGACATGACCATCAGAACAGCAAACATCAAATCATTTAGTGAAATTAAGTGTTTCGGTGCCTATTTGTGTTTATGCTGTTGTTGTCATGTTTCCAAATCGTCTGTTCACTCGACATTCTCTCTTATACTAGGGTACAACTGTGAAAATATATAAAATGGAAAACAATCGCTATCACCTCCAGGAAAATCACAAGTTACTAAGATCATCTAAGTCATTTTTCGATACCCTGTCGTATTTGTTTGGCCATGTTTGTTGGGAGCATTTGACCACCTTACCACTCTAAACCATAATATCTATCTGAACGGTCTTGTCATTAAGGTCCTTTTCTAAAAACCTTTCCAATGTAGCAGATTTTATCATACACGGCTAGAACATAATCGCCCTCAATACATGTAATTTCGTCATTCTCTACAGGCAAAGGAATAAGAAGAGTTTGAAGATACCACAGGGGTAATCAGAATCCGTATATTGAGAAGAAGAACAGACAACACAATGACCAAAAGAAAAAGTATTAAGGACAAAACAACGATCAACAAAACATACATATAAAACTAAAGATCAAGTAACACGAACCCCACTAAAAACCGGGGGGTGAACTCAGGTGCTCCGGAAGGGTAAGCAGTTCCTGCTCCACTAGTGATACTCGTCGTGTTAATCTAGTTACAAACCCGGTGATAAGTCATGAACGAGGAAAGGACCGGGAAGTGTTTATGCCAAGTTATCATCAAGACAAGGTTGAGGGACAATTATTTACAAAACGAGGAAAGGACCGGGAAGTGTTTATGCCAAGTTATCATCAAGACAAGTTTGAGGGACAATTATCTACAAAATACTACACACACAACCAATGATTGAGGAACAAAAAACGCATGAAAACCGGGGTGAACTTATGTGCTACAGAAAGGTAAGAAGTTCCTGCTCCTCTAGTCGCACCCGTCGTGCTAAAATACTCGTGTCACAAGCTCAATGATAAGTCATTTGTGACACAGATATTCCGTAATGGTTAACCGAGTCATGGTGGCGCCAGTAAATCTGTCGAAGTAATTACTTCAACCTAACCACTAGGAACCCTTGGTTTAGTAGCTTCCTTGTTAGCAGCAACACTCCATGAAAGAAATCATGATATGACCCACAAGCTCTGGAATATGGTATCAACTGAGAGATATTATATACTCCATATACAGGTGCTGTTAGGAACATTGAAATAGTCTCACGCATGTTTTAGCAATTTAACTACCGTATAGCGGGTAAATTACGCGGGTTGCAATTTTCGCGATGACGATGTAAAAGCGGGGTTTTTAATTTAAGCGAGCATCAGATTTCGCGGTAACGTGTTCCGGGAAAAAAATAATTGTCATTATTGTATCAATGTTGTGTAAATAACATTCACCTTCTGCAAAGCAAAACAAAACTGACAGGAAATACGATATTGATTATAAAATTATCGGTTTCGGGAGCACCTTTAAATTTAAATTATTTACATGTAGTTTGAAACACAAACTTTATAGACAGAATGTATACATCATGTACTAAAATACTAAAATGTAATTTAAAACCCAATCTTGTAGATATTCATGTACAAAATGTGTTTAATTAGTGTGTTTGTTATTTACGATATGCAATTATAATTATGACATGTTTTTATAGTGATCAACCAACCGATATTGATCTTTTGATCTATTGATTCTTATGGCAATTACAGGTGTAATAAAATTGATAGGAAATACGTAATAGTTATTGATGTTACAAAGTAACCTGGCCGGCCTGTTTGAACTTCAGACTATGACCGTGGACGAATCTACTATTTATATGTAACACCAGGTTCTCGTACAAATAACAATCGGCTATTCATAGTATTGTTGTTTGCATAGTATAGAATATAAAAGGTATAATAATTGTCAATTGACTCTAATTAAATGGATCAGTGAATTCAGATGTAAACTATTTTACCTGTCCACCCTAAATTAAAAATGCAGGTTCCAATTGAACTACGACCGATAGCCACGCCCTGCCAAGTTAGCCTGAATCAACAATACCGACTGAGATCGAGGTGTTCAAGCTCGATGAACACATGAGCACGTGCAAATTGTGCGCCGAGACCGCGTAGCGGTAGAGGTGCTCAAAGCACGGGCGAGGGTGTTTATCGAGCTTGAACCCGAGATCGAAGTCGGTAACTGACTTACACTCTAGTGATATTGTTTATAAAAAAATATATAATAAAGTAACCAAAGTCGTAAGTACATGTACATTTATAAATGTAGTATTTGAGAAAAAAGACATACATTTTACTAACAGGTGGATATTTTACATAGTATTCTGGAATAAACTATTGTTTTAAATCTATAACGGTAGTGTTGTTACATGCACATTTAAAATGCAATTCACCCCCCCTCCCCCACCCCTCCCGGGCCACATAAAAAAACCGTCATACCAACATTACATCGTTATCTCATTTTTGCTATCTACCGGTTTGTATTGGAAATTTAATATTACAAGTCCGCAACTTGCACGATGACTGCACTTTAACTTCAGTAAGTACGATTCCTGTGTAAATTAAATTCGTTTTAAATTTTGAAAAAAGACGAAATATTCATATTCGCAAATCATTTTGGATGAAGACGGTGTTTGACACTATATTTTAAAAAGTTTGAATTGACATTCAAGTTCCAATGAAGCCACAGATTATACAGTTTTGTTTAAAAATTATTTGGGGGGGGGATTGTGTGTAAGGTAACATGATCTCATTTTGTGGTGTATATTTTAATATTATACTTTACGTTTTTATTTTCCCTATTTGTCTTTGTTAGCGCAGCCGGTCCATATACCGTTATATGGACCGGCAGTGGACTGTCTCGTTTTCGAGTCTTTATTTCGGGAGATAATTGAGGTTGTTTTTGGACGCGATGTATAATATAACAAATAGTTCACGGCACTTCGGGCCATATGGCAGTTTATGGACCGGTCTGTCACCCACAAAATACTATATGGACCTCAGCTTCGCTTCGATCCATATAATATTTTGTGGGTGACATCCCGTTCGCTTCGATCCATATAATATTTTGTGGGTGACATCCCGGTCCATAAACTGCCATATGGCCCTCAGTGCCATGAACTATTTGTTAAATAATTTTACTCTTTTTCATTTTTACGCACTTGTTATATTATTTATTGGTATGTATTGTATAACTTTTGGAAATATTCATTTGTCAAAATAGCCGCACGTGTGTTAGGCCCAGACCACATTGTGACGTCACATGAACACCTCGGCACTCTGCCAGGTGTTCAAGCTTGAACCGCATCGGCACTGTGCCAGGTATTCAAGTGACGTCAATCGTGCGAATTCTTTTGACAAATAGGTATTTCCAAAAATTGAATACCTATCGATAACAATAGAACTAGTGTGTAAATATGTATTTGTAACTGTTTACACATAGATGTGAGAGTAGGGAATAACAAAATAAACATGTATTAATATGTTTTATGGATAAGGCCTATATGACTCAACCGTGAGACTGTGTGCATACCGCTATACCGTATTGCATAGAATTATTATATATACTGCTGCATTGATCGTTCCTTGATCTGTTGAATGTTGTGACATCTATAGGTGTAATGAATTTTATAGGATAAATATAGGGAGTTAACTCTTACTAAAAACGGACTTCAAATTTAACGAGTTTTAATTTTAGCGTTTCGATCGTACACGCTAATAAAGCGAAAATTGGAGTCCCGTGAAAAAAAACCGCTATACCCCATGTCCCATCCGCATGCAGATATTCTATGGAATCCGTCTGCACTATTTCATCAAAATATTCACATTACTAAAACTTTTCCAGAAAAGAAATATTAGTCGTATATTTCAAAATAATGACCTAATGCTATTAAATTATTATTATTCAACATTAAAGAGTAAGTTTTAATTACATTAAAGCCATCAAATTCAGACAGCTTTCTACACAATACTGTTATTTACTACCATGCACACGTATAAAATACAGGACAAATACTCTAACTTACGAGACTATAAAAAAACATCAATACGATTTTTGTCAAAAGCTAGGCATACACGTGATTTGAGATCTAAATATCTCAAAGAGTTATCGGCACCAAAGGTGTGTCTTAATACCGAGTGAATACCGGATTGGTATATGTTGGTGAAACGAAAGGTGAACTACACAAACGGATATATGCGGTCATCGATCCGGTATCATTAATATTAATGTTAATGATATTGTTTACCAGCATTTTAATCAACCTGATCATTCGATCCTTTCAAATGCGAGTTAGTATCATCGAAAAAATATACCATAGGACTAACAATCCAAACCTAGCAACACCTCTCCGTAGACAAAAGGAAGACTACTGGATACGAGAATTAGGGACGGCAACACCCTATGGTTGTAATGACAATATTGATAGTATATGCATCCTATCAAGCCCTACCTGTAGATCGGTGAATGTAATGGATATTTTCAACTCCGCTCCTTGGCGTAAACGAAGCCATGGTCATCGTCATTATGCATCCCCTATATTTCATGATGTTTGAGTAAAATGACCTTCTACCATTTATGCAGAAACCGTCGGGTATGCATCACATTCGCTCGAAACTATTTTCACTACCACTTTCAAAACTACATGCCTTGTACAACTCATGTTTGGTAAACAACGTTACAAATCCGAATTCAAATGAATCCAAATTTACAGCAATCATCATGGATATTGCCGGTTACAGACTTTTCAAACCTGTTAGAATTAAGAAAGATGAAATAGACAAACGTTCCTTTCTGAAACTGTCGTCTGCCAACAAAGATCTTGATGGCATTGACTTAGGCAATATCCTTCATCACAAATCCGTCAAATCTAAAATTCCACCATATTTTAAGGATCAGTATTTGCCATTAAGATTGAATAAGCTTATAGCTAAAGGTCCCGTTGATTACATTTTCATATGTAATTTTCATAATTATTTCCGCCAGTATACTAAATATATTCCCACCTAGGCACTCTTTTCCCTGAGAATATTGATGTTTTCTGGGGCATATTAAATAAGCCACACAGAGAATCTGTCAATGTCCACAAGGCTAGATGTCATATAACAACAAGATTTTGGACGCCTAGATTTTACAGAACTATGGAGACAACGAACAACTTGCAAAGACATTTGTCTAGTGATAATGGTCGTCAATTTGTTTTTAATGAATGCTTTTCAAAACGATTAAAGTGGTAAATGTACTATAGACATTTGTAGGAATATAAATCTGGTTTTATTGGTGATGCTCCTTGTACACAAACGAATTTATATTAACGTAGTCATTTCTGGTCTCTAGGAAGATGTTATTCGGGAGAAAATCGTTATAACGTGTAGTAAAAATTAAAAACTACGCAATGGTTGATACATTGTACCGGGATGCCCTTTATTATCGATAACAATTATTGTCGTGGTTCCGAGAAAATGAGTAATATATACGTCTGAAAATTAAACCCAGCAGTGTAAGAATTATATTTTTTAGCTGTTAATTTTTTGTCCTCCCTCGACGGGATTCGAACTCACGTCATTGAATACACTACGACCCCATTTGCTTAGCCTAATGTCCACCGCCCTAGACCACTCGTACACATCCGCTAATTAATAAAAATAGTCGGAGTGTTACTTTATCTCGTAAGGTGCATCTAGGGATAGACATGACACGTACGCACGAACGCAAAATCTTCAATTATTATTATTATAAAAAGTTAGATTTCCCCTGAAACCAGTAAATATAAAAGGTAGTCTGTCTCCAAAGGAATGTTCTGATAAAGTGTGTCAAATAGCTTCTGTAGTCAGTGATTGGATCCAAATAAAAGGTGTGATTAATGGACGGTCAGACGGATACTGCCTCGTATTTTAGTTTACCAGACACACAGACATATTGAAAATGAAAAGGTAACCTCTTTACAATCCAGTAATTAAGAGGATGTACAATACATGAAAACAAAACAAATATGATCAGATGTAATCTGCTATGAACTTATTATCTGATCATATTATTATCGAATTTTTAGGCATTAACCGTAAATAATATCGAATCAATATACAATTATGTGTAGGGAAGATTATGTGTGATATAATTTGTCGTCGCGCTTTCAATTATATTAGCAGAAGTCTGAAATAACGCAGGAAATGTATTTTTCAAATCATTTATTCACTTCATATTATGATTAAGTAAAAGACCGAGAATCCCTTTCAATAGCAGACGACAATGCGATACAGCAGTCGTTTGTCTTGTCACCGTATGTAGGTAACCATGACAATGCTATACCTAGAATTCTCTTGGGATCTTTTATTGGGAACTTGCTATGGATTAGCTATTAAAAAACATTTTCACTCGTTGTCTCATTCATAACGGGTGTAATAAGGAAATATTATGTACAATGAAAGTTCTGGCGGTCATCAATTTCTAGCCATACAACCAAACCGACCTTTTATTTACTAGATCCCTGATTATAAACAAGTTTGAACAGATATTGGTGGAGTGTCGTATACATATAATCAAATAGTAAATTTTTGAAATGATGTGGACATAAAAGTTTCTATGGCATAACCCGGGGATTTATTTTCCTCAATAAATCGATGGAATATTTTCATAAAGGTGCACGGTAAGTGGTAAATATTATGTGTTTTATATCTCTTTTATTACATTTTATTTTAACTATCACATCTATTCCCACAAGGTAAAACACTACTGTATTGTATCTTTTGTTACTGGTGTTAAATATAAAAGTACAATACCTGATATTCAGAGAAATATGGTTCAATGCTCAATAAAGCTTAGTGTTTGCGAATGAACAACATTTGATAATATTAAACATTTATGGCCCTTGTTGTAGGGAGATATGAAGGTTTGTTTATCCGAAAAAGTAATATTTCTCGAGGGCGAAGCCCGAGTGAAATATGACTTCTGAGGAAAGAAATATAGATTATAACATGGCCATTTCCATATCGATCCCGGTATCATCCCGAGACTTTCATATCAGCACAAGGAGAGAGCCATGGGCTGATATGGGTCGAGGGATGATACCAGGACCTATATGGAAAAGGCTATATGTTATAATCTGTTTATCACATATTTAACCATGACTGAAATAAATAAATTGTAAATGAATATTGAATTTATGTTTATTCATCAACATAACAACAAAATAAATAACGTGTAAAAATCAACAAAATAATTCACCGTATTTATCACAGGTATTGAACATCACTTTTCAGTAATTATAAATCAGACTTCCAATTCATATCATTTGTGTCATAAAAAAATATTGTCACATTTCCCTGGATATTTGAGTATGGGAATTGTGTTATTTTGGAGTTGGGCAAAATGGGAGCCAAAACGATAGCGGTTTGCTTATTAGAGTTATTATTAGTAACCGTTGACTGGACAGAGTATTACTGATGAAAATTAGAGTAACTGTTTTATTTTCATAGTTCTCAATAGTCGATACGATGGCGTAAATATCTACATTCCCCATCACTAAGATATCTACTGATGGAAGCTTGGATACATTTCAATGAATCGGGTTCGTAATCATGTTTGAATTTCGTGCGCGCTGAAAAAAAATCTTGCCAGGTGCATGTACATTTCCTGGAATCCAATATATTCAGGATTACGGTTTTCTCCCACTGTTGATAACCAATCCTTGGATATCCTTATGTTACTCTCAGTTTTACGTTTTGTACTGATATTTTTCATCTCCGTTTTATTGGTTTTTTGTATGATGTTTGCTTACTTGTCACAATGACGTCATCGACGCAGGGCACAATAACCGGTTATTTGCCCCGGGCACTGATATGGATCGGGAAGGTCTTCGTTTATCACACAAGTAAAACGGTACGGATAACGTACAAATACATTATGTATGTGATAAAGCTTAATATCTCCCTAAAACAAGAGCCTTAAATTGTTTAATATACCGAAATTACACACACAACAACTAAAGATTAAACAAACAACTAATTTAACATTTTATTCAAGTTGTGTAGTTGTTGATGTTGATGGTTGCCATGGGGGCACGCGGTAGCGGGATGCATTATATTGATTTCCCCGGAGCGCGCGGTCTAGGGATACATGAAGTTTTGTTTTCCTGACATGTGACGCTTTTTAACGAATCACAGACACTCTTATATCTATGAGGTATAATAATTCTGGTTATTTGTTTATTTGCGAGTTTGAATGACGAGTAATTGGGAGGAAAAGACCAGAAATGCACAGCTTGTAAATGCATCTCTATTGAACATGAAACCGCAAAAAATACAAATTATATATAAATAAAAATAAACAAACAAATTAATCAATCGACTTTTGTTAGAAAAAAAAATCAACTGTTAAACTAAACAAGCTATTCCGAAATAAAATGAACGATGGTAAAATGAAACAAGCCATTCACAAATTATCATCAAACAGAATGAGATTTTCGCAAAAAAGGAAAATGAAAAAAAGGACATCGGAAGGTATGACACAAAACATAAAAGAAGGTATATTTATGTAAGTAGCGGCTGAATCACGTGCGCTTGTGGCATGGAATGCCTCCTTTTAACCCTCGTTTTTTTTATAAAATTTATTTAAAAAAAACATTTCCTTATTATTTCATATTGTTTTCCTTTATTTAGCGCGTTCGTGTCCTTATAACCATACAGTCTTATAACCATACAATCTGATAACCATACAGTCTTATAATCATACAATCTGATAACCATACAGTCTTATAACCATACAGTCTTATAACCATACAGTCTTATAACCATACAATCTGATAACCATACAGTCTTATAACCATACA
>MJUT01009638.1:83093-103348 GCA_002080005.1 Gigantidas platifrons
AAGGTATATTTATGTAAGTAGCGGCTGAATCACGTGCGCTTGTGGCATGAAATGCCTCCTTTTAACCCTCGTTTTTTTATAAAATTTATTTAAAAAAAACATTTCCTTATTATTTCATATTGTTTTCCTTTATTTAGCGCGTTCGTGTCCTTATAACCATACAATCTGATAACCATACAGTCTTATAACCATACAATCTGATAACCATACAGTCTTATAACCATACAATCTTATAATCATACAATCTCATAACCATACAATCTCATACCCACACAATCTTATAACCATACAATCTCATAACCATACAATCTTATAACCATACAATCTTATAACCATAAAATCTTATAACCATACAATCATACAATCTTATGACCATACAATCTTATAACCATACAATCTTATGACCATACAATCTTATAACCGTACAATCTTATAACCATACAATCTTATGCTGACATCTACTCTTAATACAAGCTCTGCGGTGACAATGAAGCAGTATATTTCAGACAAAAGCAGTGAACGAAGATCATCTAGACACACTCGTCAAGTCTATTTCTTCCCACACAAGGTGTGTTTATAAGGGATCTAAGTGTGATCTGTCAATTGACATTTTTTAGAAGGTGGGATACGTGAAAAACAGAAAAGGTGATTCGTGAAAAAACTTTTTTTTACTTGAAATTGAATGCATGAAAAATTGTAAATGTATATGAATGAAGCCAACCTGCTTGGTGTTTTTACATCCGTTTCATTTATTCATAGAAGTAGTGCATAAAAGATCTCCGATCGATAATTCCGATTTTTATTTGTCTATACATACTTTGTATCATCTTTAATTATTTCATCTGCAAAAGAATAGAATTTTAAAACGGCTTTTTCCTATTGCATCGATACTTGATTCAAAAATCCACACGAGCTATGGCTTAGAAAGTAAATATATAACATGTATACATAATCATAGGACAGACAATCCTCCACACGAGCTATGGTTTAGAAAGTAAATATATAACATGTATACATACTCATAGGACAGACAATCCAAGCTTAGATAGATGACCAATTTAAATATATTTAATAAATTAACAGGACAGACCGCATATTTTCAACCCGAAATTATACTTTTAGTCCGTCGTTACCAAGTCTTTCGAATTAAGCGAATATTCGAGTTATCAGCGCAAAGTTAGCTGACAATGGCTATGATCGTTCCATAATATTCTTACATGGAGTTATCAAAGAAAATGAATTTTCCAAGTCCCAGAGGTTCAACTGTTTCTAGAAGGAAAGAGCTATAGAGCTTCTGTTTAGTGTACATGCCTGTCTTGTGTGTACTTTCTCTTGTACAACCACTTGTACCACGATGTGATAAAAGTAATAATCGGATACCCTGCATATAAAACCATGCATTATCAAAAGATATGGATAAAATTCTCGAAGACCTTAACCGTGTGACCGCATCGGTGGTGTAACGGTTAGCATGCTTGCCTCAAGTGCGGTAGATCGTGTGTTCATCGGTGGTGTAACGATTAGCATGCTCGCCTCAAGTGCGGTAGATCGTGTGTTCGAGCCCCGATCGGGTCAAACCAAAATCTATCAAATTGGTATTGATTGCTTCTCCGATAAGCACGCAACATTAAGGAGAAAGAGCAAAGGTCTAGTACAGATCGGACCTCATCATCATCTCTTTGAAAGTTAACTTGTTCTCGCCATGATATAGCTAAAAAATTGCTGAGTTGGCGTTAAACAAAAACCACTCACCCACCCCATAACCAATAGAATTCAATTACACCCCATCGGGCATCCCCTTCCGGAAATTATCACTTATTATGTGACCTTTGAAATTTAAAACCTGACAGTGAATTGTGATTGTTTATTTCTGTCAATATAAATGACAGCAGGGTTTTAAGATAAACCAATAAATCATTTACTTAAAGCATTTACACTGTATCAATATAATATATCCTTGAGATAGATTTGAATAAATAACTGGCTGTGTCCAAACAAAGTGAAAAAAAAAATAGTCCTGTTGTATATATATTAAGAATGCTTAATATTGGTAATATGTAAATAAGTAATGAAAACATGTTTTGTCTCAAGAACGTACAATTGTAGATTCATATTTCCATTTACCATTTTTTTTATATAAACAAAGCAAACTTAATGAACACATTTTTAAATTTGGCAATGAAATATTAATGTGACGACCATTAAACAGTTTATTAAAATCAGATTTTAATCTTTATTTCTGCAATCAAAACATATGGAAAAATATTTCACTTTGTCAGTTTCTCTCGAATTATGTTGAAGCAGTATACAATATTATAATACTTAAAGACATATACCACGTGTATCTCTGTTAAGCAAAGCTCATTATTGGTAGACATTCTTGCCTTTATGACTTCAAAGGTCAATCTATTGAGTTTTAATGTAAAACATTTTCATTGTTTTGAGAATAAGATTATTTAAGCAAAGAATTAACATATGTTTCAATAATGTCTAAAATGATATTCATCTGAAGAGGTACCTAAATACACAGTGTTGTATATGTCCATTCACTGAACATTTATGTATAGTTCTAGTATGATTCAATTTTTAAGTTTCTGAAAAAGAAGAAATTTTTACATACTATCACATCGCACACTATGTTAAGCTACAATTATATGTATGTCACATGTAGACTGCCATAATGGATTTCGTTTTGGCATAAAACACAAATTTGCGTGTGGAAAAATCCAGGGATAGCTACTCCATTTTTCTTCACTCTTTGATTGTATCAGCATATATTGCCGTATGCTATTACTTCTGTGTCCTCAGTACGCTTATTCGAAAAGAGTATTGGTCATATCTATTGAGTTGGCTTGAGCTTACATACATTGACAAACGATGAAAAGCACAAAGTAAAGACAATAGTTCACACGACATTCTTGCCTATCCAACCCCAGAAAAGACACACCTGCTTGTCCATCCACAGAAAAGACCTTCTAGCATTGACATACAAGGTACTATTATAAGACCAACGGACAAAGCTAAAACAACATATCACTGAGCTACCCTGTCGAATCTATCCTGGTTACCCATAGACTCTAGACATTTTAACGCCGGCAACATATTACTGACTAACAATCAGAACTATTTCTACACATGTATTAACATATATGGTTTAGAAGATTTATATTTGTGTAACTCTAAGGTCCATCTCCCTCATGTGATCTTAGCCGATTTTGGATGTCCTGTTTAGGCCCGTTTTGATTTACTTGCTCTTAAATTTTTTTAAAAATTATTTGGCTTTTCTACATATCGACTTTGACAGTACTTGGTGAAGGTTATTCCAGAAACGCGGCATGCGCACATAAATAGAAATCTACGTTTTTATCACATACAAAGCAGATTACCTAATGTCAGTTTGGACAAATGAAAACACTTATGTACGCAAATTAGCTTGTTCGTATAACATACGTGAGTCAACGCCATATTAAACAGACTAATGGACCAAAATATTGATACTACATAGATGCTGCCATCTGGAATTTTATGACCTTAAGATTCAGAAGACTCATAGTTGAATGTTCGGTTCTCACGGAGGATGTCGTTAGATGTCAGTGTCACGGAGGATGTCGTTAGATGTCAGTGTCACGGAGGATGTCGTTAGATGTCAGCGTCACGGAGGATGTCGTTAGATGTCAGTGTCACGGAGGATGTCGTTAGATATCAGTGTCACGGAGGATGTCGTTAGATGTCAGCGTCACGGAGGATGTCGTTAGATATCAGTGTCACGGAGGATGTCGTTAGATGTCAGCGTCACGGAGTATGTCGTTAGATGTCAGTGTCACGGAGGATGTCGTTAGATGTCAGTGTCACGGAGGATGTCGTTAGATGTCAGTGTCACGGAGGATGTCATTATATGTCAGTGTATCTTTAATTTTTAAATATGTCCGGGCGTTCCTCCCTAAATAAATTTGGTAGTCACAAAATAACTGACAAATTTGTGAATGTGACAATAAATATAGATTCTCCTTCAGTTGCCCGTATGGGCAACTGAAGGAGAATTTGTTTCTCCCATTATTTAACACGAACTTTATTTCAAAAGCCGTCAAACGAGACAAACAAGTCAAATGCGGGGAAATGCACGAGACATTTTAATCCTCTAGAGGATTACACATTTTTCCACCACTGGTTCAGCGGGGTTAAAATGACGTCATAATGGGAGAAATACTAATAACCCACTCTGATTAAATACAGATCACTCTTCTAATTTAACCTTAATATCAAAACACGAATGGAAAGTCAGTGATAAGAAACTGGTGGAGATTTAGCTCCTGGTTTGGGATATTTCACATACCTAATACAAATCTATAGAGTTTCATTTTTGATATACCTAGATATCAATATAGCGGAAATAAATAATGTATATGCATGCAATACTGCCGTTAAAAATACATGAAAATCGATTCATACATTGTTTTCCTGCCAATGCTACTTGTTAAAATGGATTCAAAATTTACGACACAGGTAAATTGTAATATAATACGAGACACAATATAGAATTACAATCCGGTTACATATAATTCTAATGACCATGTTCCTCACACTACTGATATACAAAAAGACAGAAGAAAAACTATTTATCAGGAATAATTCTTGCAGTTTAATTGTTAAAACATTGAAGATATTCAGGCTTTTATCTACTGAAAGGATATCATTATCTTTATATTTTATCCTATGCCTAATGAGTCACTTGACTCCACGAAGGATTAGGCGTGTACTATCAGCCAATCTTCAGTAAACATAGTACTTATTGACAAAGAAGATCTACTTTCACTTTATATTGTTATTGAATTGGATCTTGTTACAAATATTTTGATCTGATTGTTTTTATGTATCAACAAAAAGAGATACGAGCCCAATATTAATCTTGATGAAAATATCGCGATGAAGACGTGTTTAAAGACAATAGACGTTTAAAAAGCATGAGATGAAATGCTTATTAAACTTTAAAGGTGGTCCACCAGTTTGATCTGTTTAAACCGAAGGTATTAATAGGAAAGTGAAATGCTATCTATCTAAAAACTATCTATATAGGGCCGGCCTTTGGAGGTGCGGGGCCCCGATGTTGTTTTCTGCAAAAAACATGCAGTGTGTTGTTGTGTGTACAGCCGAGAGTAGATAACTCCAGCGGGGGGTCCCTAAAGCACGGGGTCCCTTAAGCACGGGTTCCCAAAAGCACGGGGCCCAATTGAGAGCAATTGGTCCAATTGGCGTAAGGCCGGTCCTGTATCTATGCATTTGATTTAAGTGTATAATCTAACTTTATACAAACATTTTTAAACACTAACCTCTGCTTCATTCATATTTAGAAGAAATGAATAACAACTGAGATATCTAATTTAGAGTGCACGAGAAATGAATAAGAACTGAGATATCTAATTTAGAGTGCACGAGAAATGAATAACAACTGAGATATCTAATTTAGAGTGCACGAGAAATGAATAACAACTGAGATATCTAATTTAGAGTGCACGAGAAATGAATAACAACTGAGATATCTAATTTAGAGTGCACGACACTCTTCTGGAATAACCATTATAATGCTTAAAAAATGGCAAGCCAAATAATTTATACAGGAGCGCCAAAATCGGCTCAGATTATCAATGCCTGAGGTTGACCTGAGTATTAATCATTTACATTTCAAACATTACTTAAAACAAAATGTTCAATTGTATCCATAAACGGTCACATGCATTTACTGCAAATCGTCAAGTCATATTGTGGCACACACGTAATTTGGCTAAAAAGTATACATTTGAAAGTTCAACGGTCGTTCTGGCAGATAACTATCCACTAAAAATGCCGTCAGTATGCCTTTTTTTAATCGGATAAAGTCACTGTCCTGTTCCATACGAGATAAACGTTCAGAACACGAAGTAGCTAAGTTATTAATAGCGTTTGAAACTGTTCTTTTCCATACCAATTGGAATACACACTATAGTTACTTTCCAAGACGAGTTGGTACAAATGAAGGTGAAATAATATTTTATTATTGTATTCTACGTATGGCTTTTTACAGTTTACATGTCAAAACATCACCATCTCAGCATGCCGTCGCATCGTGCATTCATGATATACAAATACACCTATCACAGGTGTGGAAAAAAACCGTTGCTCAAGACTCCTTTTATTATACTAAGACTTATAAACATAGATAAAAAATGCAACTATTTTGCGTTTTCGATTTTCAAGCCGTCTTCCAATTTATTTGTACTTAAAAAAATATAAATTAATATTTTTTTCTTATAAATATGTATAAATATCTTCTATAAATTTTCAATTTCTTATCTAATTCTTATTCTTATTATGTAACAATATGGTCAGGTTGTTATTTTCATTGAATATATGGCATCTCAAAATAGATGTCATCACAGTAGGGGGTCTTCCTGTATATTGGGTACACCCTGTATATTACAAGACAACCTAATTCCGATCACCTAGAAAATATTCCCACGACATACATATTTTTTTNATAACCACAGCGATCAACCTTGCAAAGGACACAACTTGACATAAATGAACAGTTTTTATAAAGAAATATTTGGTAATATGCTGTGAATCTGTTTTTGTTTGTTTGTTGAAATGTTGAGCTCCAAACATTTAACATATATTAATAGAATTATATTTAACAGATATTAATAGAATTACATTTAATAGATATTAATAGAATTACACTTAACAGATATTGATTGAATTCCACTTAACAGATATTGATAGAACTCCACTTAACAGATATTGATAGAACTCCACTTAACAGATATTGATTGAATTGCACTTAACAGATATTGATTGAGTTACACTTAACAGATATTGATAGAATTGCACTTAACAGATATTGATAGAACTTTACCTAACATATATTATGATAATACACTTAACAGATGTTGATGACATTGTGTTATGATACCGATCAGACCAATGGCTATAAACGGCAAACAATTATTATATAGTAGACAAGAATTAATAAATTGTAAATTATATATTGATGTCCATATTGTCTGGTACATTGTACAATTCCCATCGTTTAAGCTATTAATTATTAAACACCAAGTCTTCATTGTTGGTCAAATGAAAAGAGACAGATTTCACAACTATGACACACACATCTGTGACATATTTATATATGGCTTCAGGATTATGTCGTCGGACTGAGTGTAATTGGTTACTTGATGTCTAGGAAAATAATTAAATCAAAAAGCAAAAAACAAAAAAAAAACATTATCCGGAATTTTTGACGTGGGAAATGGTTCTAATAAAGAATTAAAGAACCGATTCTAAATTCAAAATAATGATAATGAGCTGATATAACATACAATATTGTCCTCTTGGACAATTAGAATTCCTGACTGTCTTCAACAGCTGGGTTTGATATGATGAAAATTTTGCAAAAATTGCCACCGAATCTTAGTATCTGAAATGGAAAGGGGTAGGAGCTCTAGGGGCCAAAATAGGCTCATCTTAGAATTGAAGGATATTTCATGCAAAATATGTTCATGAAATGTACTTGTCAGAAATATACTTTTAGCAGGTTAGTGGCTATGATGTTATCAGTTATATCGTACAAATAAAGATGAAATGGTAATTTGTATGTAAAACGAGAACATTTTTGTAATCTCTCAAATATATGTTGTAAAATACTGTTTATTGTTATCATCTAGGGGCCGTCGTGGTCCTGATCATATGGAAGTTGGATATATAACTATCTATGTAATCAGTGCTTATCACCACTAAAGTTGTGAGTTCGAACCCCGCTCATGCGAGGTGTACACGATTCAACATTAAGTGATAAAGTGTGTCCGTAATTTGCGGTAGGTCGGTGGTTTTCTCCGGGTACTCCGGTTTCCTTCACCAATAAAACTGACCGCCATGATAAAACTGAAATATTATTGAAAGTGGCGTTAGATACCATAAGCCCATCCAAACCATGTTATAATCTAAAACAAATGAAAAGTCAAATGCCAAAGGTTCTGTGATATTTTATGCTGATATCGATACAAAAGAGTAGTGTATAATGCTCAGGATGTCCATACTATATTTCCTCATCATAACACAACTGACAGAATACTTTACACGTGCACAGGGGATGTCTTATATGAGCCAGGAACTGCTTACCCTTCGCAAACACCTGAGCTCGCCCCTTTTTTGGTAGTGGTGCGTGTTGCAAATCTTTTTAGTTTTCTGT
Organism: Gigantidas platifrons; assembly: GCA_002080005.1. Taxonomy (NCBI): domain Eukaryota; kingdom Metazoa; phylum Mollusca; class Bivalvia; order Mytilida; family Modiolidae; genus Gigantidas; species Gigantidas platifrons. The sequence continues at coordinate 91,315 of MJUT01009638.1, forward strand.
CTTGTGTTTTTTGTGTTGTTTGTCTTTGTCCTATGTCTCGTGTTTTTTGTTTTGTTTTGTTTGTCTTTGTCCTATGTCTTGTGTTTTTTGTTTTGTTTGTCTTTGTCCTATGTCTTGTGTTTTTTGTTTTGTTTTCTTTGTCTTTGTCCTATGTCTTGTGTTTTTAGTTTTGTTTTTCTTTGTCCTATGTCTAGTGTTTTTTGTTTTGCTTGTCTTTGTCCGATGTCTTGTGTTTTTTGTTTTGTTTGTCTTTGTCCTATGTCTTGTGTTTTTTGTTTTGTTTTCTTTGTCTTATGTCTTGTGTTTTTTGTTTTGTTTTGTTTGTCTTTGTCCTATGTCTTGTGTTTTTAGTTTTGTTTGTCTTTGTCCTATGTCTTGTGTTTTTGTTTTGTTTGTCTGTCCTATGTCTAGTGTTTTTTGTTTTGTTTTTCTTTGTCCTATGTCTTGTGTTTTTTGTTTTGTTTGTCTTTGTCCTATTTCTTGTGTTTTGCTTTTCTTTGTCCTATGTCTTGTGTTTTTTGTTTTGTTTGTCTTTGTCCTATGTCTAGTGTTTTTTGTTTTGTTTGTCTTTGTCCTATGTCTTGTGTTTTTTGTTTTGTTTCTCTTTGTCCTATGTCTTGTGTGTGTTTTTTTGCTTGTCTTTGTCCGATGTCTTGTGTTTTTGTTTTGTTTGTCTTTGTCCTATGTGTTGTGTTTTTTGCTTTGTTTGTCTTTGTCCTATGTTTTTTTGTTTTTTGTTTTGTTTGTCTTTGTCCTATGTCTTGTGTTTTTTGGTTTGTTTGTCTTTGTCCCATGTCTTGTGTTTTTTGTTTTGTTTGTCTGTCCTATGTCTTGTGTTTTTTGTTTTTTTTCTTTGTCCTATGTCTAGTGTTTTTATCTTTGTTTGTCTTTGTCCTATGTCTTGTATTTTTTGTTTTGTTTGTCTTTGTCCCATGTTTTGTGTTTTTTGTTTTGTTTGTCTGTCCTATGTCTTGTGTTTTTTGTTTTGTTTTTCTTTGTCCTATGTCTTGTGTTTTTTGCTTTGTTTGTCTTTGTCCTATGTCTTGTTTTTTTTGTTTTTTTGTCTTTGTCCTATGTCTTGTTTTTTTTGCTTTGTTTGTCTTTGTCCTCTGTCTTGTTTTTTTGGTTTTGTTTGCCTTTGTCCTATGTCTTGTGTTTTTTGTTTTGTTTGTCTTTGTCCTATGTCTTGTGTTTTTTGTTTTGTTTGTCTTTGTCCTATGTCTTGTGTTTTGTTTGTCTTTGTCCTATGTCTTGTGTTTTTTGTTTTGTTTGTCTTTGTTCTATGTCTTGTGATTTTTGTTTTGTTTGTCTTTGTGTAGTGTTTTTTGCTTTGTTTGTCTTTGTCCTATGTCTTGTGTTTTTTGTTTTGTTTGTCTTTGTCCTATGTCTTGTGTTTTTTGTTTTGCTTGTCTTTGTCCGATGTCTTGTGTTTTTGTTTTGTTTGTCTTTGTCCTATGTCTTGTGTTTTTTGCTTTGTTTGTCTTTGTCCTATGTCTTGTGTTTTTTGTTTTGTTTGTCTTTGTCCTATGTCTAGTGTTTTTTGCTTTGTCTTTGTCCTATGTCTTGTTTTTTTGTTTTGTTTTTCTTTGTCCTATGTCTTGTGTTTTTTGCTTTGTTTGTCTTTGTCCTATGTCTTGTTTTTTTGTTTTGTTTGTCTTTGTCCTATGTCTTGTGTTTTTAGTTTTGTTTGTCTTTGCCCTATGACTTGTGTTTTTTGTTTTGTTTGTCTTTGTCCTATGTCTAGTGTTTTTTGCTTTGTTTGTCTTTGTCCTATGTCTTGTCTTTTTTATTTTGATTGTCTTTGTCCTATGTCTTGTGTTTTTTGTTTTGTTTGTCTTTGTCCTATGTCTTGTGTTTTTTGTTTTGTTTGTCTTTGTCCTATGTCTTGTGTTTTTTCTTTGTTTGTCTTTGTCCTATGTCTTGTGTTTTTTGCTTTGTTTGTCTTTGTCCTATGTCTAGTGTTTTTTATTTTGTTTCTCTTTGTCCTATGTCTTGTGTTTTTTGTTTTGTTTGTCTTTGTCCTATGGCTTGTGTTTTTTGTTTTGTTTTTCTTTGTCCTATGTCTTGTGTTTTTTCTTTGTTTCTCTTTGTCCTATGTCTTGTGTTTTTGTTTTGTTTGTCTTTGTCCTATGTCTTGTGTTTTTAGTTTTGTTTGTCTTTGTCCTATGTCTTGTGTTTTTTGTTTTGTTTGTCTTTGTCCTATGTCTTGTGTTTTTGTTTTGTCTCTCTTTGTCCTATGTCTTGTGTTTTTTGTTTTGTTTGTCTTTGTCCTATGTCTTGTGTTTTTAGTTTTGTTTGTCTTTGTCCTATGTCTAGTGTTTTTTGTTTTGTTTGTCTTTGTCCTATGTCTTGTGTTTTTTGTTTTGTTTGTCTTTGTCCTATGTCTTGTGTTTTTGCTTTGTTTGTCTTTGTCCTATGTCTTGTGTTTTTGTTTTGTTTGTCTGTCCTATGTCTAGTGTTTTTTATTTTGTTTCTCTTTGTCCTATGTCTAGTGTTTTTTGCTTTGTTTGTCTTTGTCCTATGTCTTGTGTTTTTTGCTTTGTTTGCCTTTGTCCTATGTCTTGTGTTTTTGTTTTGTTTGTCTGTCCTATGTCTAGTGTTTTTTATTTTGTTTCTCTTTGTCCTATGTCTAGTGTTTTTCGTTTTGTTTGTCTTTGTCCTATGTCTTGTGTTTTTTCTTTGTTTCTCTTTGTCCTATGTCTTGTGTTTTTTGTTTTGTTTGTTTTTGTCCTATGTCTTGTGTTTTTTGTTTTGTTTGTCTTTGTCCTATGTCTAGTGTTTTTTTGTTTTGTTTGTCTTTGTCCTATGTCTTGTGTTTTTTTGTTTTGTTTGTCTTTGTCCTATGTCTTGTGTTTTTGTTTTGTTTGTCTTTGTCCTATGTCTTGTGTTTTTTGTTTTGTTTTTCTTTGTCCTATGTCTTGTGTTTTTTGTTTTGTTTGTCTTTGTCCTATGTCTTGTGTTTTTATTTTGTTTGTCTGTCCTATGTCTTGTGTTTTTTGTTTTGTTTTTCTTTGGCCTATGTCTTGTTTTTTTTTTGTCTTTGTCCTATGTCTTGTGTTTTTTGTTTTGTTTGTCTTTGTCCTATGTCTTGTGTTTTTTGTTTTGTTTGTCTTTGTCCTATGTCTTGTGTTTTTTGTTTGTTTGTCTGTCCTATGTCTTGTGTTTTTTGTTTTCTTTTTCTTTGTCCTATGTCTTGTATTTTTTGTTTTGTTTGTCTTTGTCCTATGTCTTGTGTTTTTTTGTTTTGTTTGTCTTTGTCCTATGTCTTGTGTTTTTGTTTTGTTTGTCTTTGTTCTATGTCTTGTGTTTTTGTTTTGTTTGTCTGTCCTATGACTTGTGTTTTTTGTTTTGTTTGTCTTTGTCCTATGTCTAGTGTTTTTGTTTTGTTTGTCTGTCCTATGTCTTGTGTTTTTTGTTTTGTTTTTCTTTGTCCTATGTCTTGTTTTTTTTGTTTTGTTTTTCTTTGTCCTTTGTCTTGTGTTTTTTGTTTTGTTTGTCTTTGTCCTATGTCTTGTTTGTTTTGTTTTGTTTGTCTTTGTCCTATGTCTTGTGTTTTTTGTTTTGTTTTTCTTTGTCCTATGTCTTGTGTTTTTTTGTTTTGTTTGTCTTTGTCCTATGTCTTGTGTTTTTGTTTTGTTTGTCTGTCCTATGTCTTGTGTTTTTTGTTTTGTTTTTCTTTGTCCTATGTCTTGTGTTTTTCGTTTTGTTTGTCTTTGTCCTATGTCTTGTGTTTTTTGTTTTGCTTGTCTTTGTCCTATGTCTTGTGTTTTTTGTTTTGTTTGTCTTTGTCCTATGTCTTGTGTTTTTCGTTTTGTTTGTCTTTGTCCTATGTCTTGTGTTTTTTGTTTCGTTTTTCTTTGTCCTATGTCTAGTGTTTTTGTTTTGTTTGTCTTTGTCCTATGTCTTGTGTTTTTTGTTTTGTTTGTCTTTGTCCTATGTCTTGTGTTTTTTGTTTTGTTTGCCTGTCCTATGTCTTGTGTTTTTTGTTTTGTTTTTCTTTGTCCTATGTCTAGTGTTTTTTGTTTTGTTTGTCTTTGTCCTATGTCTAGTGTTTTTTGTTTTGTTTGTCTGTCCTATGTCTTGTGTTTTTTGTTTTGTTTTTCTTTGTCCTATGTCTTGTGTTTTTTGTTTTGTTTGTCTTTGTCCTATGTCTTGTGTTTTTTGTTTTGCTTGTCTCTGTCCTATGTCTTGTGTTTTCTGTTTTGTTTGTCTTTGTCCTATGTCTAGTGTTTTTTGCTTTGTTTGTCTTTGTCCTATGTCTTGTGTTTTTTTGTTTTGTTTGTCTTTGTCCTATATCTTGTGTTTTTGCTTTGTTTGTCTTTGTCCTTTATCTTGTGTGACCAATGCTTCCGATAGCTCTGGATTGTCCATTATCGCTATTTTGTTTATTTTCCCTTTGATGTTTAAAACCGATACATTTCATATCATGTAAGCGCATGAGATGATCCCAATTATCGTTAATCGCTAAGCGTAGTCAAGGACGCACCTAGTAGTATCTTGTTTTCTAATATGACGTCACATTACCAAATTCCTGATAAATAAGTGATTAACGATATAAAATATTAATTGTATTTAAAAAAAAATGTCAGTATCTCAACAAAAATTATTTAATTATGAATACAAAATAGCGATAAAATAATTAAAGATGTTTTTTAAAACTCGAGGACGTTTCTCAGTCATCTCTCATCTCAGGCCCCGGCGCCACAAAGCTAAAATATTCTGAGAATAAAAATATTATCAGAATGAAAATTTTTACTCAGTTGAGAATAAATCTTCTTTTCTCCGCCACAAAACTTTTTTCTCAGATTTGAGAACGTTCTCAGTTGAGTAAAAAAAAAATCAACTACGTATGTGGCATTCTTCTTCTTGTCCGGTATATCCCTCTTTTATGTTTAGGAGAACCTATATCGTGTTGATTAAAAATATTTCAATACTCTAAAATACAATAAAAGTCTATATATCCAAAAAACGGGGAGTTTCTTCAGTGCACATTGTGGAACTCTCCTGTGTGGAAGACAAAGAAGAACTAGTAAACATCGGGAAAAGGAACGGGAGTTTTGATGTAAGTTGTCAAATTATCGTCTGTTGCATTATAAATATGGACACTAAAGAGAAAAGTGGTCCATCTGGACTATGGACGAAGAAATGCTGCTCATTAAGCAATCAAAATTAAAAGATGAGGAACTGTGTGGAAAACTGATGGCAGACATCATTGGCATCATCAATAAACTCTATCGTGGGTCGCCTAAACCGATATTTCTCAATAAATCATTATCTGTCATGATTTCTAAGGAATTACTTCTATCTCTGTATACCCTACGCCTTGGAATTATTGTATTTCTTTCTTTTCTACGTTTCCTTATTATTCTTGACATCATCTTGGATGTTGAGTAAATTACTTAAGCATGGTTTAAGCCATTCTCAAATATTTAAGAATATTCTCAAGCTGAGTACAAANGTTTTGTGGCGGTCAATTTTTCTCAGAATACAAAATTTAAGAATATTCTCAAGCTGAGTATAAAATTTGTACTCAAATAGTTTTGTGGCGCCGGGGCCAGGCCCCGGCGCCACAAAACTAAAATATTCTGAGAATAAAAATATTCTTTTCCTTGAACTAAAGCTGAAATTAATATATCTTTTCATGTAGACATTTTGTTCTTCTTCTAGATTTGAATGTGGCATTTAAATAGATACATTTAAAACATATATAATCGAAATCACTTTACTAACTCGGTATGATTTATCGAAGCAATTTCCATTTAATGGAATTAAAACTTTTGAATGTATTCATATTATTTTTTATACCTATGAGCGAAACTATATAAAACATTAAAGTGTTCTTCAAAATACATATATTATAAATATCCAATGAATCGATAAGATGATGGATTTTCGCTTAAGGTTAGGTTTATGGTGCTTAACGCCACTTTCAGGAATATTTCTGTTAGATCGTGGCTAAACTGACTGATATATTGATACTAATAAACCAACAGAAAAAAAATGTGAAAACATCAAATGTTAGCTAGTATGTTTACTTATAAGCTCTCATGTCGGAAATATTTTGTCAAACAATATGAGAATTTCACTTCACCACGTGTCATACACTTTTAGTGCTACACTTAATGACCGGCTATCAACTCATTGTTTGGTTGGCATCTCTGGTGTTTCGACACTCCGAAGCCTCGTCCCACGCTCTGACTTAGATATATACGTATTTAACATATAGTATTTACATAATCCTCAAATACTATAAACAAATAGAACACAATATTTTGCAGGCTGATTTGCATCCAACATGATAAGTTATGAATAAAGAAATCAGTTCTGGTACCTTTTCCAGTCTTTGAAAAAAAGTACGGTTGTATATATATATTAACCTAACCTGTACCAGTTGTAATATACCATTTAATCTGTCTGTACTAGATGAATACACGTTAGAGAAAACCGAAGAGGCAATCAAGAATAAAGAATCAAGAGACAATGACAACATCGAGTACACAAGACACAGGACGAAAACAGAATAAAAAATACAACCAAATCAATAAAATATAAATAATAATAAAACAAAATATATAAATAAAAAGCAACACAACACTGAAAACTATAAAGCATTTAAATAAGAATATTGCCAATATATTTAAGGCCGAAAGGTAGAAATCCTGTAAAATATATATTTGACATCACAAAATCCACAACAAACAGAATATGATCAAACAAATAATACTAATAACATATAAAACTATACGACAATCAGTTATTCTATAACGACTGCTTTTACAGATAGCTTAGATAAGGTTTCAGTAGTATCCTTGGAATAAAACCTTGACAAAAATAAAACACAGCTTAAAGCGTCGATGGAAAATAACAAGTTCATACATGATAAAAAAAACTGTTTAGATAAACAAAACGACGTTCTATGTTTAGATAAACATAACAATGTTCAATGTTTAAATAAACAAAACGATGTTCCATGTTTAAATAAACATAACGATGTTCTATGTTTAGATAAACAAAACAATGTTCAATGTTTAAATAAACAAAACGATGTTCCATGTTTAAATAAACATAACGATGTTCTATGTTTAGATAAACAAAACAATGTTGAATTTTTAAATAAACAAAACGATGTTCCATGTTTAAATAAACATAGCGATGTTCTATTTTTAGATAAACAAAATGATGTTCTATGCTTAGATAAACAAAACGATGTTCTATGTTTAGATAAACAAACCGATGTTCTATGTTTAGATAAACAAACCGATGTTCTATGTTTAGATAAACAAAACGATGTTCTATGTTTAGATAAACAAAACGATGTTCTATGCTTAGATAAACAAAACGATGTTCTATGCTTAGATAAACAAAACGATGTTCTATGCTTAGATAAACAGCAAGATATTCTACGATTAGATAAACAAAACGGTGTTCTATATTTAGATAAACAGCACAATGTTATATGTTTAGATAAACAAAACGGTGTTCTATGTTTAGATAAACAGCACGATGTTCTATGTTTAGAAAAACAAAACGATGTTCTATATTTAGATAAACATCACAATGTTATATGTTTAGATAAACAAAACGATGTTCTATGTTTAGATAAACAGCACGATGTTCTATGTTTAGATAAACAAAACGATGTTCTATATTTAGATAAACAGTACGATGTTTTATGTTTAGATAAACAAAACGATGTTCTATGTTTAGATAAGCAACACGTGTTCTATGTTTAGATAAACCAAACGATGTGTTATGTTCAGATAAAGAAAACGATATAAACAAAACGATGTTCTATGTTTAGATAAACAGCACGATGCTCTATGTTTAGATAAACTGCACGATGTTCTATGTTTAGATAAACTGCACGATGTTCTATGTTTAGATAAGCAAAATGGTGTTCTATATTTAGATAAACAAAACGATGCTCTATATTTAGATAAACAAAACGATGTTATATATTTAGATAAACAGCACGATGCTCTATGTTTAGATAAACAAAACGATGTTCTATGTTTAGATAAACAGCACGATGTTCTATATTTAGATAAACAAAACGATGCTCTATATTTAGATAAACAAAACGATGTTCTATGTTTAGATAAACAGCACGATGCTCTATGTTTAGATAAACAAAACGATGTTCTACGTTTAGATACAACAGCACGATGTTCTATGTTGAGATAAGCAAAATGGTGTTCTATATTTAGATAAACAAAACGATGCTCTATATTTAGATAAACAAAACGATATTCTATGTTTAGATAAACAGCACGATGTTTTATGTTTAGATAAACAAAGCGATGCTCTATATTTAGATAAACAACAGGATGTTCTGTGTTTAGATAAACAAAACGATGTTCTATGCTTAGATAAAGAAAACGATATAAACAAAACGATGTTCTATGTTTTGATAAACAAAATAATGCTATATGCTTAGATAAAGAACACGATGTTCTATGTTTCGATAAACAAAATGATGTTCTATGCTTAGATAAACAAAGCGATGTTCTATGTTTAGATAAACAAAACGATGTTCTATGTTTAGATACAAAAACAATGTTCTATGTTTAGATAAACAAAACAATGTTCTATGTTTAGATAAGCAAAACGATGTTCTATGTTTAGATAAACAAAACAATGCTCTATGTCTAGATAAACAAAATGATTTTCTATGTTTAGATAGACATAGCGATGTTCTATGTTTAGATAAACAAAACGATGTTCTATGTTTAGATAAACAAAACGATGTTCTATGTTTAGATAAACAAAGCAATGTTCTATGTTTAGATAAACAGCACGATGTTCTATGTTTAGATAAACAAAACGATGTTCTATGTTTAGATAAACAAAACAATGTTCTGCGTTTAGATAAACAAAACGATGTTCTATGTTTAGATAAACAAAACGATGTTCTATGTTTAGATAAACAAAACGATGTTCTATGTTTAGATCATCGTCGTTAACCCACGGTTGATTCCGATACGTTCCTCTCTCTCCATCACCCGTGGGTCAAATCGCTTGTAAACATTCGTACAAACTTCTAATGCGATTCAACCAATCAAGTCGTTCCTTTCATAATGAGTTTGGTAAAAAGTTAAAAATGTCGGACCTGTTGCAAAAATTTGGAGTGAAAAAATTGATGGACTTTCTATACTGCACTACACTTCATCCACACATTTTCATGGGCGCACCCATTACTGACAGAACGATTTTTTAACTCCGATACCAAAGAGTTTCACTTTCATAAACGTGATTTTGATTGGTTAATTCGAAACTTTGAATATTCATGATTACGAATGTTTACGAGCGATTTGACCCACGGGTGATGGAGAGAGAGGAACGTATCGGAATCAACCGTGGGTTACCGACGATGTGTTTAGATAAACAAAACGATGTTCTATTCGGTTGGGGGTATTGTGACCAGATATACTGTTATTTCTAACGATAAGGTTTGTATCACAAGTTTGTCATATTTTGGAAAACATTCTTTATGGTTTCAAAGTGCATTTCACTTTTATCTTTGGTGAAAAAGCGCTCAATTAGCTCAATTATCTATAAAATATATATTATTTGGTTTTAACCCCACTGTCAACATATTTCAGTTGCAGTCAACTTAATTTCCCGTAGATTAAAACAATTAAATAAATACCTGGATCAGATCATTTAAATATTTATAATATAAATCTCTTTATGAGTCATATTACTGTATGAAATGTCCCAAACCGAAATTCTGATTAGAGCTATGATATTAATAATATATCAATAATACTCTTTTGGTCACCAAATCGTATTAATGAAATAATTTATTTATTTCAAAAGTCCTATATCATGTTCTTTGATGGGTGTATGGTATATAAAGTCCTATATCATGTTCTTTGATGGGTGTATGGTATATAAAGTCCTATATCATGTTCTTTGATGGGTGTATGGTATATAAAGTCCTATATCATGTTCTTTGATGGATGTATGGTATATAGTGTTGGGTGGTAACAATACACGCCGGGATAATACATTCACATATAGCCTTGTTTTTATATATACTGTGTCTACAGTTTACAGTATTCAATATGAAGTCTTTCAATAACTGAATTACTTCTGACATAGATTGAAACTAGGTGAACAGCTGTTTTCTTGTTGACCTGTGATTTACATAGAATACTAATAACTAATATTTATATGACAGTGTAAATGATACAGGTCATTATCACTCTGCCAAATATATATCATAATTATTGTAATTTTCGAGCACGGAAGTATTTTTCAATCAAATTATGTGTGGTTTATGGTTTATGGTGTTTAACGTCACTTTCTACTATATTTAAGCTATACCGTGGCGGTCAGTTTTATTGTGAACCTCACCCTTCTCCCAGTTTTTAAGCCTTATACGGATAAACTTCATACATTTACGAATATGTCCATGTCTTCACAACGTACAGGCATTCTCCTAATGCATACCGACATCGAGGCTCTGATTAGAGCTATGATATTAATAATATATCAATAATATTACTACCATTGAGGCAAGTGAGGCAATGGTCTCACCAAAATGTTAACAACAAGTGTAAAGAATAAAACACACAGAAGTATGCTAATTATTCTTCAATCTGTATTTCATTGAAATTCTTTTATTAGTTCTAATTCTGGATGTTGGTATTTTGACTTGATATGCTACCAATATTTTAACATTCTATAACCAAATTCTCTCACAATATAATGCTAACTTGACAGTATTCACGATGATAACAAGTTCACAAGTACATTTCACAGGAATTAACGATATTATTATTATGCCTGTATACAGTAGAACGTGAAGTTCACATTTTTTGTTCAGTTTAATATCCTTTACTATCATCCCTTACAGTGCATTATTCTTATTGGTTTTCAGTAAACAAATCTAAATGATTGGAATAATAATGAATCTTTACGATGACAAAACCCATAATAAATATCAATAGGAAGTGAAACAGCGCTTAATAGCATTCATGGCACATGATTCCGGATACTTTCCTCGGATTTCCAACCTATATTTTTGAAGGTTTATTTCATTTTTGTCTCCATGGAAATTAAGTAGTGAAACAGCGAATATCATCCAAATACGCATTAACGACGGGAACAAATTAATAGTTACTGGTATTACAAAAACAATTATTCCGTTTTTAGCAGAAACAACATAAATAATTGTTTAATGAAAGTATTATTGTATTACAATGCTCTTTAACATTAATAAAATCTAAATTTAATTAAAGCTATGTTGTATTTGTCTATCATCTGTTTTATTTTATGATGCAGAAACAGGTAACGACATTCGTTATCAGATGACAACAGGGATCAAAGTTCAAGAAAACGATATGTCCACGATTAATATGACGTTATTACGTAAAGCTAAAAACATGCTTAAAAAAATGATCCACAACAATTTTTACTTAAATTATGATAAGAAAGTTTAAACAGACATGTCCAACAATTTCACCAATATCAAGAAAACGAATACTTATCTCTTACCTGAAATCATTGTTTAATACAGCAAGAAAACGAATACTTATCACTTACCTGAAATCATTGTTTAATACAGCAAGAAAACGAATACTTATCACTTACCTGAAATCATTGTTTAGTACAGCAAGAAAACGAACACGTATCTCTTACCTGAAATCATTGTTTAGTACAGCAAGAAAATGTGGCAGGGTTAAACCAGTTAATGGAATCCACCCCCCGCCCCCCCCCTCTTGGAAATTACACCCCGACGGAAATACAGATATAAACAAACGATAAAAAAAACCTGCACAGATTGGCGTACACCCAAACAGACCAGACCGTATACTATCACAATAACAACAAATACTTGGACAGTACAATAGCAGGGTCAATGAATGCTCATAAATAACTGACTACTAACNACTTATCTCTTACCTGAAATCATTGTTTAGTACAGCAAGAAAACGACTTATCTCTTACCTGAAATCATTGTTTAGTACAGCAAGAAAACGAATACTTATCTCTTACCTGAAATCATTGTTTAGTACAGCAAGAAAAC
>MJUT01009638.1:103734-130813 GCA_002080005.1 Gigantidas platifrons
ACTTATCTCTTACCTGAAATCATTGTTTAGTACAGCAAGAAAACAAATACTTATCTCTTACCTGAAATCATTGTTTAGTACAGCAAGAAAACGAATACTTATCTCTTACCTGAAATCATTGTTTAGTACAGCAAGAAAACGACTTATCTCTTACCTGAAATTATTGTTTAGTACAGCAAGAAAACGAATTCTTATCTCTTACCTGAAATCATTGTTTAGTACAGCAAGAAAACGAATACTTATCTCTTACCTGAAATCATTGTTTAGTACAGCAAGAAAACGAATACTTATCTCTTACCTGAAATCATTGTTTAGTACAGCAAGAAAACGAATTCTTATCTCTTACCTGAAATCATTGTTTAGTACAGCAAGAAAACAAATACTTATCTCTTACCGGAAATCATTGTTTAGTACAGCAAGAAAACAAATACTTATCTCTTACCTGAAATCATTGTTTAGTACAGCAAGAAAACGACTTATCTCTGACCTGAAATTATTGTTTAGTACAGCAAGAAAACTAATACTTATCTCTTACCTGAAATCATTGTTTAGTACTGCAACAAAACGAATACTTATCTCTTACCTGAAATCATTGTTTAGTACAGCAAGAAAATGTGGCAGGGTTAAACCAGTTAATGGAATCCCACCACCCCCCCTCTTGGAAATTACACCCCGACGGAAATACAGATATAAACAAACGATAAAGAAAACCCTGCACAGATTGGCGTACACTCAAACAGACCGTATACTATCACAATAACAATAAATACTTGGACAGTACAATAGCAGGGTCAATGAATGCTCATAAATAACTGACTACTAACTAGGAATGTAGAATGTGCTGGCTAAAAACCATTACTTGTAAGACAAAGCGAATCAAAGTTTGAAGATACCAATTAGAAGAGGTAATTAGAAGGCAATAAATCGATAAATGACAGATAATAATACAATGATCAAAAGAAAAAGAACAAAAGGACAAACAATGATCTACATAACGTATATGGGTTTTCGTCGTCTACCATCGATATCTAAAGTGAAAGGGTCAGCCAGTTTATTGGTTTGAAATGCAAGTTATAACTATTTTTACATGTAAGACCGATACCTTCAGATGAAAGTTTAGAGCAAGCAAAAGCATACCCAAGGCATTAAAAGAATCCAGACAAATAAAGCTGATAAAAAAAAATTAAATATCTGACGTTCTTTGGGGAAAGAGGTATATTGATATACCAACAGCCGCATATTATCATTCAATGAATACGGGAAGTAGAATTTTTATTGGATAGCAGCTATTCGTCAGGTTCTTTGTTTGTAAAATCCATAATGATCAACTATTTCAACAAATAAGAGCAAACTACTTTCCCCCCAACTATTACAGAAGCCAGAACTAGCAGACGAAAACACATAATTCATATTGCTGCAAAGCATGGTCTGTATACATGTCAACCATACACAATGACATTTCGCTTACTGTTAAAATTAAATTCCTATTTGGCATCCTTTATATATAACCTATGTGATAAGGCTTGTCGGTGACTAGTGTCTGGTGGGAACTTTTTCTCAGGATATGGCGATTTACTCCATCAATAAAACGGAAAAATTGTTGAAAGTTACATTAAACACCTCTATTACATACTTAGTTAAAATAAAGGCATTTTTGTATGACCAATATGACCGGAAGTAAACTGTTCATATTTTCACACCCCGGGAAAATAACCGGTTATTAGGTGCCCCTCGTGCGTTTCAGACAAAATAAACAACTTCCGGTGTTTACGTCTGCAGATGTCGGAAGTATATAATAAATAGTTTAATACATGGGCATTTCCAATATGGAAATGCCAATGTAGTAATCTGTATATGATGCCAGTCCATCAAATAATGCATTATCGTTTTTGAAAAATACAATTGGGTATATATACATGTAGAATCAGAAAAAAAAACCAGTTTCCAATGGCAACACATGCGACAGCCTTTAAACAATGGACATGGTAGCTTATTAGTCGTAAGTTGTTAATTACGGAGAACATAAGAACAATGGTTTCGTTTTCATTCCATATTTTAGTAGGTGGTTCTGTATCAATATACAACAACGTTAGAAACGTGATTTGTTGAAAAAATATACTGATTTATATTGCGACACCTACACGTTATTATGACAAATAAGTTGACAATACGTGCGTAAGTAGGTCTACTATTACGTTACTATTCATATCGAATATACATATATCAAAGAATCACATAGCATACATATATCAAAGAATCACATAGCATACATTATTGAATTAATCACTAATATACATATATCAAAGAATCACATAGCATACATTATTGAATTAATCACTAATATACATATATCAAAGAATCACATAGCATACATTATTGAATTAATCACCAATATACATATATCAAAGAATCACATAGCATACATTATTGAATTAATCACTATTGTTTTGCTGGATTATAATATAAAGTTGACATTTATTGTAGGATATTTATAGTGTTTCGTGAAAAAAAGACCATCGATATATGGTTGTGTTTCTTTGGGAAAAACAGGTACAGATATATTTGTACTTTATTAAAACTAACAAATCTTCACGCACAGCAATTGGATAGACCTAAAAACTATGTCTATGATCTAGATAGAATAATATGTCAAATACGACGCCCTCTATTATCATCTGACAAACACTGGATCTAACTTTACTTTCACGCCAGCTTTAGATTAACCAATGCCAAGAGCACGTGTAAACAGTTTGTCGTTGCTCTGGTTATGAAAAATCCAGATGGAATACTAAAGTTCAGCTGGATTAAAGGATAAAGGTTAGACAACTCTGTGTCAGATGTTAATATACGGTTAATGTGATTGGTATTTATCTCCTAATTTGTAAAATATATTGTGACTGTCAGACGTATTGAGGTTCGGGGGTTAGGGGGAGCTCGAACATATATGACGAAGTGACACAGACTTTGGCATGTGTCAGGAAAACGTAAGACGTTACTTGATGTGGGTAACGGAGCTCTGAACTACGTTAGTGGTGGTAGACTTGTGGTCAGAAGTCATCGACCTAAATCACTGGGTCAAACAAAACTACTGTGTATATTTAATATGTGATCTTAATCAGACGGGTCCACGCAAAACTACTAGTTATTTGATATTTTGCATAGATTATCTATTGGAACAATTCCATGTTTTGTCAAAATAAAGCTGATTTGACAATTGAATGTTGAATCGAGATAGCAGTTGAAGTCACAATAGCCAGGAGAGATGTCGATAGCTACAACAAAACTACAGCACCGGTATAAACACACTGTAACAAACCACGGGGTTTTAATCTAATACATCTCCTAACACGCGCGTTAATGCTATAATATATGTAAAAAGTACTCGGAAATGTGAATAAAAGCATACATTCTGGAGATCAGAAAATAGATAATAATAGCATAATAGATTTCGTTAATCTAGTGCCATATACAATTCTAATTCTGAAGCCAGTCACGGGCACAGCAATGTTTGTCTACAGCGGAAACTTGCTTGCAATAAGTTCACCACGGATTAAATTAATTGCCGTTTTACTTGAAAACAAACAATGCCACTTTCCTAATTAGAATTTGCAGAAAGGCATATCATGTTATTAATCGTCGGTAATCCGGTAGACTCGGAAGCAAAACAAGTAAAATAAAGCGTAGGACATTCTTTACGCTTGTAACGATGGGTTCTAAATTTTGAATAAATAAATGGAATTTAGCAAATTTATAGATATAAATAAAGGTTTTAACTTTCAAAGTCTTGAACGAGGGAAAGGTATTGTTATTAACTGTTCCTAATAATTGTATTAGGTAATAAGTTAAAATCTATATCTTTTGGAATAATTTGTTCATTTACAGAATATAATGACGATATGAGTGAAACATATTCAGCCAAACTTACTTTAGTGACCACCTCTATTAAGCAATAACTGGTATTATGTGACCTTGATTTTTATTTCCCTTCACAGTGCATTTAATATCAATTAAACCTGTATTAAGCGACCACCTGTCTTATGTGACCATATTTTACTGTTCCCTTGGAAGGCCACATAAGACAGGTTTGACTGTATTAACTAAAATTTATTCGAGTCTGTAATTGAAGTCTTCGTACAATAATAAACGATATAAAAGCTTCTAAAGAAAATCCACTTTGTTTCAAAGGAAAACAATATGCATAGTTAATGTTCATTGTATGTTCTTATATATGGAATATTTACTTTTTAACAAATGCTAAAATAACTATTTATAATGCAGTATGATTTTATTTCATATATTGTTTCTTCTAAAAGGGAAAATATTATATAATGCTTCCCCTAAAAGAGAATAATTATTATATTATGCTTCTTCAATAAAGAAGATAAAATCGTATACTATTTTTTACAAAAAGGAAGGGCCCGGGTAGCTTAATGAGTTAAGTAGTTGGATTACCTAACAACTCATACAAGTCTATCACCAATACGGCGTGGGTTCGCGCCATGCTTTGTAAATTACAAAAAAGGTGCACTCGACTCACAGCCGCAAGTGATAAAGTTTACCAGTTGCTTTCCCATGGTCGGTAGTTCTCTCCGGGTACTCCTGCTTCTTCCACCACTAAAACTGGTCGCCATGATATAGGTGAAATATTGCTGAAAGTGGCGTTAAACAACAAAATCAATAAAATCAAATCCAAAAAGGAAGAACATTGTAACAACACATATGAGCTATCTATCTCACATTTGATACCAATGTTACCAATAATGATTCCTTGATAAGGGTGATGTATAACTCAATGCTACCAATAATGATTCCTTGATAAGGGTGATGTATAACTAAGAAATGCTACCAATAATGATTCCTTGATAAGGGTGATGTATAACTAAGAAATATATTTTATATGTTTTGAGTAAATAAGCTCTGATGTTTTCAATCATTGTAGGTCGTTCTGTCCTGGACCTGGAAATAAATTTAGCTATGAAATCTCATGAAGACAGCCAACATAAAGAAGACGGTAAGTTGTATTTACTTATTCAAGTTTGCACGATTAAATAATATATTATGACTGATTTCATTCTAAAATGAAATGAACGCTTTACAATTCTTAGAATTCTCTCATAAATGGAATCTTACTGTAAACAAGTTTTATTGGTGGAGGAAACCGGAGTATCTAACACTGTCTGTCACTAACAAACTTTTTCATAATAATGTTGTATCGAATACACCTCGCCATGAACGGGATTCCAACTGACAACTTAACTCACAACAGGTAGCTTAAAGTCCAACTACCAAATGATGACGACCACAACGACCGCATGAATTATATAATTTAAAAATATGAATTCTAATATGACGTCCTTCAAACGCTTTGAGTCCAAACCTGTGGTAAAATTAATATATACCTACACCCATTGTAATTTATTACGTCATCGACAATTTATAACGATATTTTACCATTTTTACATATTAGAATCGAAATAATTCATGATATCCCGATTTTATGTTATTTTTACCACGGGTAGTCACTTTATGCCTATATTTTACCCTTCGCTAACGCTCGGGATAAAATAATTTGCATAAAATGCCTACCCGTGGTAAAAATAATATAAATTCGGGCTACCATGAATTATTTCTTAATTAAATAATTACAATATTTGTCCAGGATATTGTCAGCATTTCCGCATATCTTGATATATTTGTTTTTAATATTTACAGAGTAAATACTACTGTTGTCATAGTTACTCTCGGTGAAAACCTCTGATGATTTAATTAAATTTTGATTTTAGGTGTTTCGTTGGGATATCTGCTTATTGGACTTTCCGGTGTCACAGCACTTCTTTTTGTCGTATTGTTATATCTGTCATGGATATATTGTCGTCGAAAGAAAAGATTTATATCTTCCGAACTGTCTATAGAAACGGACCAATCACCAAACTCTCTCCATAGCAGCAATCTGAAAATAAGTCAAAGCACGCCTGATTTAGCGAAACAATCTCAATCAAAATTAGATTTCTTCCGAAGAAGAGGAATTTTTAAAGCGGCACAGAGACAGTCGACTCTGCCGACAGTTTCACAACGCCATCTATCATTCCAGCGCCAGTTATCAAATACTAATATTGAATTCCAAATACAAAGTGTTCGTCAAAAAGAACAACCAAAACTAGGAAAAATAAAACCAGAATTATACAAGCAGTCATCAGTAGATAGTATAAGAAGTGAACATAGGCTTTGTGGGAAATTATATTTCAGTCTCCACTACCTCCACGATCACGAAGAATTGAGGATCAATATTGTTCGAGCAGAAGATCTACCTGCACGTGATTTTTCCGGAACATCCGATCCGTACGTAAAAATATATCTTCTTCCGGACAGGAAAAACAAATGTCAAACAAAAGTACACAGAAAAACACTGAATCCTGAATTCAATGAGTCTTTTACATTTACAGCTATGTATAAAGAAATTCAGGATCGGATACTACAGTTAAATGTGTACGACTTTGATCGTTTTTCTCGTCACGACTTAATTGGTGCTGTTGTTTTAAAAGATATTTGGTCTGAAGGCAGTTTAGCAAAGGAAACATTCTTCGTTCGAGACATACTAAGTACAATGCAGGTAAGTTATTCATTATTCACAGGTAGATTGCTATAGCTAATATTATTGTGTTTGGTCCTATTTAGCCTCATGAGCAATTTACATAAAGGTTATATCCCACGGCTGTTGGAGATTTTACAACGTCACAATGACAAACCGAACTTATCAATAATTTGACCAGAAGTCACTTCTTTGTTGTAATTTCAGATTTTATGATTATACTCTATACGTACCATTTGTAATTTAATACATGTACTTTCAAATTAGAAGTTTGAAATACGGTAAAATTATTAGTTCTTTTACCGGAAAATATCATCAATATACATCTAGAAGAATATCTTTAATCATCTATAGCCGAAAAACCTTGACACGTATACTTTATACTGGTGGAATTTGTAAAACACAAATATACCCTCGATTTGGCAATTTGCGTGAAGACTAAATTTAAGCATCCCTAAATACTTCTATGGTCGCCATCAAAGATTTGTGAGTGAGTGATTGCTGTTTAATGGTAGCTCAGCAATTGTTCAGCTATATCATGGCGATAGCAAGTTAATTTTCAATGAGATTATGATGATGTCCGCTTTGTACTAGACAAACACGCTTAGTTGGATTTTTACAGTGCTAGCTCACCGAAACAACAGCCCGCATATTGACATGTCGTCCCACTCGGACACATCCTGATTTCGACCCAACCTTTTCTCTTTCTCCTTAGTGATGCGTGCTTAGGGGAGAAGTAACAAATACCAATTTATAGTATTTGGTTTGACCCGACCGGGGCTCGAACCCACGATCTACCGCACTCGTGTCGAGCACGCTCACAATTACACCACTGATGCGAATCAAGTATTTGTTAAAACATTCTGAATAGTAATGTATATATTATACAAATATAGCCTTCCATTGAGGTCAATACACCTATAAATATATATCGACCGAGGATGGAGTCCGAGGTCGACATATATTTTTAGGTCTATAAATCCATGTATTGACCGAAATATTATTGTTTTATCATTTTTCAATATTATTATTTAAATATTAAAATTTAGAAATTTTATGAAAAATGAAATTTTTGAAATTTTTTGAATTGTTTTGAAATTTTTTGAAAATTTTGAATTTTTTTTTTAAATGTTTTGAAATTTTATGAAATTTCATGAAATTTTTTAAATTTGTTTTGAAATTTTGGGAAATATGTTGAAATTTTGGAAAACACATTGATAAGCTGTTTCTAAAAATAAATTTGTATATTGCATGGGTGTTACTATAATTAGTAACGTCAGTGCTATGCCACTTTTCATAGAACATGTGACCCATTTTCAGCCAATCAACGTTTCCAAATAATATACAAAAATGATAATATACAAATACAGCCTTTCTATGAAGTCGATACAAGTTGTATATCGACCTAGAGATGTATATCGACCTCAGACTTCATAGAAAGGCTGTATTTTTTTTTATATTATTATTTGATAATTTTACTGTCATTTGATTTGTTCAATGACCATCACATATTTTCTATATTATTAATTGCCACGCAAAACATGAAACAGAAAATCTACAAATGGATATCCATCCGGGACTAGGTGTACTTGCTACTGGAAACTAGAACTAAAGTAAGACAAAGGAAACAAAATGTGCACAGACGACGACGACGACTGCGCTATACCATAATACGACCCAAACATGTTTGCGGTCGTATAAAAATAATATAAGACCCAAACTTTAACAACAAACAATCTATTCAACAGGAATAACAATAAAACAAAAATGTATGTAGTGACATGAATGATAATCATTTCCTAGGGAAAATGTTATAGTTTATGGTGATATTTTGACAATTAGTAATCATTGGTACTGGAAATTGACACATCGACTTAGAAATGGGTACACTACTACATATTTCTTGTGCAGGAATATCAAGAGTACCCCCTGAAAATTTTTAACCGCTGTGTGCGTCTGCCTTTTTGTGTTTTTTGTATCTAGGTTTTCCATAATCTCATCCATCTCATCTTTATCTAAAGATGCAAAACGTTTCTGGCCGGCAGTGGCCATTTTTGTTTATTTGTCATTCGCCAGCGAGCAGCCGATCAATAAAACGGAAGTAATTTTTGATTGGTTGGTCGTTAAACGTCATGGAATATTGGAATTTTTTGAATCTATTTTTAGTAACCGTGCAATCCTCAAAAGTCAACCTGCCAAAATACAGAACACCACGTGATGGGCATTGAACAAATCAAATGACCGTAAAATTATCAATTAATAATATAATAACATATAGTGTGTTTCGCGTAACGTAATGATGTTATGGTGAACTATGACTAAGTGCCGAGTACCATTAATAGGAGATGATAATATATCCGGTATATTTTGTGTTATGATTCATTTTATACAATGTGTCGCATAACTCAGATGAATCGCCATTCAAGTCACGATCGATTACAATTTTTAAATATTGTTTTATAATATTTGATTTAATAAAAGATTCAAATTTCGAAATATAATACATAATATTGACTGTAGAACTTGCGGAAAAGGAGACTTTGAAAGATGATGCAAAGCGCCGGATTTAGATTTTTGGCAAGTAGGTAACTTACTGGTAACAGAGCACAGAGATGACATATATTCCTCGATGGAAAATAAAAACAGAGTGAACGGGAAGCATAATCTCCAACTGAAGCTAGGCACTAAAAAAAACCACCACTCATCTGTTATTTAGAGGATAAAATTAAATCATAACTGGTACCAGTTATGAACTCTGGTGAAAATGAGATAGCCACTTAAATACAGTTCATATCATAAAGCGAAACTGTAATTTCATTGTTTTAAATTGTTTATAATAAAGGTTTGTTGCTGTATGACCAAATGAAGGGGATCGTGCTCCTATTATTCTACGTTAGACCATATTTCTTAATTACTTTCTGTGGTACCACGGGAACATTAGAGTCTATTTAAATCAGATATAAATATTATAGATTTCTGACAATGATGATTTGAACTTTTCTCAAATTGAAAACAAAACAATATGAACAGGAAGTTGTTAGCTAAAGGATAATCAAATTAATATGCCTACACATCAGTTAAAACATGGAGTTGTAAAAGAAAAAGATCAGCAAATTAACATTTGTACTCATCAGTTACAATAGAAAGCTGTACACTAAAGGATAGCTAAATTAACATCTCTGTTTATCAGTTAATGTTTGTTGTTGTTCTGATGGCTACATTAGTGGTTTGTATTGTTAGGTGGTAATGTTGCCGATAATCATAGTTCAGCCTTATATATGATATTCAATTTTTAAGGTTTAACATGAAAAGTTAAGCTATTTGTTTTACATTTCCAGCACTGGATATCACTATATCTCTATCTTTTTTGTAAATTCTCTTGATTATATATCAATCATTCATTGTGCTTCAGTGTCAAGCTTCATAACTTGTTTAGAGATACATAAAAAATAATAAATTGCATAGCTTTGACATAGACCATATTAATTATCAATATACAATGAGCTACCCTACATTGATTGAAAGTATATTAATCTGTAGCTACGAAAATTAATGCTTATTTTATGATTTTGCAGTTTTACATACATGGAATACATACGTAACCTGTTATGTTTTAATTAGAGATATGCACAACATCCTGTACCACTTCATTTACTAAGGGCATAAGGAGCGGTGTTTTAAGTGTCAACACATATCCCGTCTGTTAGTACAGGACATTAGAAGCGATGTTTTAAATGTCAACACATATCCCGTCTGTTCATACAGTACATTAGAAGCGACGTTTTAAGTGTTTATGCATATCCCGTTTGTTCCTACAGGACATTATACATTTATTGCATGCTGGTGAGGGGTGAATACATTTTCGTATTCCCTGAACCGGCATGCTATAAATGTTTTATTATACCAAGAAAACACATACATGTAAAATACTGCTGGCAATCATATTTTAAGTCCATTGGAACGTTGTCTCAGACATTTAAAAACCACATCCACAACAATAAAGATATTCAAGATCAATATCCAAGAGAAAACAATATGGCCACTTAGAAATAGGGCCCTTAAACCAACATTTTTACAATCATTTAAGAACCTAGATAAAGTGTTTTTCAAATTTATATTTTAACAATGATAAAAATTAACAATATCATAGAAATTTACACAACAACAATTTTAACGGTCGCCTGCAAGTGATGCGTTCCGAGTGCCTCTGAAGTTTTCCTGTCAAAGAACGATAACTCTGGCAGGAAAACGCGCGAGGCTTCCGAGGGTGTTGAATATGATCTTTATTTCACGGAATATGATTTTTGTCCTGTGTGATCACGTGTTCTGATCTTACTCATTGTCCAATCAAATTAATATATTTATGGTAATTAATATATGAGGTATAATAATATACATTTATTGCATGCTGGTGAGGGAAATATGAAAATGTATTCACCCAAGAGTATCATATTTCCCGAGGGCATCGCCCGATGGGAATATGATACTCGTGGGGGAATAAATTTTCATATTTCCTGTACCCGCATGCTATAAATGTTTTATTATACCGAATGAAACCAAGAAAACACATAATGTAAAATACTGCTGGCAAACATATTCTAAGTCCATTGGAACGTTGTCTCAGATATCTTAAAACCACATTATAACGGTTGTCTGCAAATGATGCGTTCCGAATGCCTCTGACGTTTTCCTGTCAAAGAGCGATAACTCTGGTGGGAAAACCCGCGAGGCTTCCGAAGTGAAGGAATATGATATTTATTTCACGGAATATGATTTTTTTCCTATGTGATCACGTGCTCTGATTTCTACCCATATTGTCCAATCAAATTAATCTATTTATGGTAATTGATATATGAGGTATAATAATAGAAGCGATGTTTCAAAGTGTTTATACATATTCCTTTGGTTACTACAGGACATTAGAAGCGATGTTCTAAGTGTGTCTACCTTCCATTTCCTATGTACTGTTTTCGGGTAATCAAACCAAGCAACTAGCAACCAAACATTTATAATGATGTTAATAATGACATTCTGGATGGTATAACGTTACCAATATTTTATTTGGTCAAATCATACAAGAGTGTTGTTATCTGTTGATATTGGTCTGTAACGATACGTGTTGGTTGAGTCGTATCTAAGCTAAACTAAGCCTATTAGTTTCTCCAGAATAACACTTTTAGAATCCTCAATTCTGATGTTTTTATATATAAAATTAATAATGATATAAATAAGTGAATATTCAAAATTGTTGGTAAAGTATACACATGTACATATATGTCCAATTCAGCGTTAATGTTATGGTGTTTACCGCTAATTTCAACAATATTTCAGATCATGCACAATTCATCTAAAACAGTACATCTTCCCATCCTCCAAATAATATTAAGAACTTACTAAAGTACACAAGCTTTTATTATTCCGAATCTTTAAAGAATCTTTTAATATTAAATCAGTAAAATTGTCACAAACCAGATTTTTTTTTAATTTATTTTCAAACTCGCCTGACCAAAACTGTATTGAATGCTTTATGAACCGCAGTGAACTTGTGGCGAACCTTCGTCTAGACTTGCTTCATTACATGTTTTTAATAAAGGCAAACGAATGAATATTTTTTTTAAAGAAAAATGTGTTTGCACAAACAGCAATAAATAATTTTTTTTGCTCTGTATTCATTAAATAATACCATTAACAAATGTAGTTAAACATAAAATGACGTATTTATAAACATAATGCACAGTGACATTAATTCTGAACACACAGTCGCGAGTTAATGCATTGTATGGTTATACGTGATAACTTGCTCAATAATTCGAACACCATGTCTAGTTTTCATTCCTCTATGTTAATTAATGTTATAGTTAGTCTATCAAATATTGCCATGTCGATTTTTCCATTTTTGCTTTTTAATTAATGTCTCTGAATTCCCCCCTTTTATATTGTATTGTTTTGAATCAATATTATTATTTTAAGAGGCTGGGGTTATTGGCGTTGTGCTTATAACGTCACTTGTAATCAATTTTCATCAATATCGTGAATACCCGACATAATGGTGGAGGAGTGTACACAACAAATAGACCTGGCCCCGGCGCCACAAAACTTGAGAATTTACTTAAGTCTGAGAATATTATCAAATAAGGAAATACTCAAATTTGATTGGCTGAAATCCTTATTTGAGAATATTCTCAGACTTCAGTAAATTCTCAAGTTTTGTGGCGTCGGGCCCAGGCCCCGATGCCATAAAACTTTTTCTTTGCTGAGCAAACTTTTTTTGCTCAAATCTGTGTTCTCAGCCAATCAAATTTGAGTATTTCCTTATTTGAGAATATTCTCAGACTTAAGTAAATTCTCAAGTTTTATGGCGCTGGCGCCAGATAACACTAATGTTTTAACGTGGAAGTGCATGGATTGTCTGCTCGAATAACATTTTTGGTAATGATTTTATGTGATATTTCTAGATGGATATAACCGATTAATATTTCGTTAAAATCTCGTATCTGTTTATTCTTCAATAATGAGCATAATTCATACTCCAATCTGTTGATGAGCGTAAGACAATCTATCCTGTATGTGACCATGAGACCCTCTCCTCCAGCCTATATGTGAATATGAACCCATTTCTAATCTGTAGATGAACGTAAGACAATCTATCCTGTATGTGACCATGAGACCCTCTCCTCCAGCCTATATGTGAATATGAACCCATTTCTAATCTGTAGATGAACGTAAGACAATCTATCCTGTATGTGACCATGAGACCCTCTCCTCCAGCCTATATGTGAATATGAACCCATTTCTTAACTGTAGATAAACGTAAGACAATCTATCCTGTATGTGATCATGAGACCCTCTCCTCCAGCCTATATGTGAAT
Source organism: Gigantidas platifrons (assembly GCA_002080005.1). Lineage (NCBI taxonomy): Eukaryota > Metazoa > Mollusca > Bivalvia > Mytilida > Modiolidae > Gigantidas > Gigantidas platifrons. The sequence goes on from MJUT01009638.1 coordinate 117,193, forward strand.
ATGAACCCATTTCTTAACTGTAGATGAATGTGAGACCATCTCTAGCCTGTATGTGATCATGCAACCCTCTCCTCCAGCCTATATGTGAATATGAACCCATTTCTTAACTGTAGATGAATGTGAGACCATCTCTAGCCTGTATGTGAGCATGGAACCATCTATATCTAAATATTTAGATGAATATGAGATCATTTCCTATTTTGGGATGATTAAGACACATCAACTTGACAGTAGATGAATGTACGACCATCTCTAATCTGTAGATGAGTATGATGCCTCCACTTGACTTAAGATGAGTGTGATACTAGCATTGAGATGAGTTGGAGAATATTTTTAGCCAAACGATAAATGCGAGGCCATGCTAGCATGCATATGCTCTTGATACCATCTCTAGCCTGTAGATGAGTGTGAGACTACCTCTACCTTGAATATGAGTATGATCCTATTGTAAGCACGTTGACGAGTGTAGGACCATCTAGATTGTAGATGATTATATAACCATTCATACCTGGTAGATGAATGTGACGTTATTTCCAGATTATTGGTGTGTACGATACTATCTTTAGTGTGTAGATGGGAGCGAGGACCTCTCGCTTGTAGATTAGTGTATAATCACCAATAGCCTGTAGCTAAATGTGAGGTGTGCAATAACATCTCTATTCGTCTGTGATGAATTTATACCATCTGTACGCTGTCGACATCTAATCTGCAGTTGGCTGTGATGCCATCACACACCAGTAGATGAGTGTGAAGCTATCTCAACTCTGTAGACGAATGTGAGACCGTATCTAGCTGGTAGATGATGAGCCTATAGATGAATGTGAGATCATTTGTATCCTGTATATGAGCTTGAGATCATCTCTAGCCTGTAGGTAAATGTAAGATCATCTCTAGCCTGTAGGTAGATGTAAGATTATCTCTAGTCTGTAGGTAGATGTAAGATCATCTCTAGCCTGTAGGTAAATGTAAGATCATCTCTAGCCTGTAGGTAAATGTAAGACCATCTCTAGCCTGTAGGTAAATGTAAGATCATCTCTAGTCTGTAGGTAAATGTAAGATCATCTCTAGCCTGTAGGTAAATGTAAGATCATCTCTAGCCTGTAGGTAAATGTAAGATCATCTCTAGCCTGTAGGTAAATGTAAGACCATCTCTAGCCGGTAGATTATCTTTATATCATCACCATGTTTAGTATGCAGATGAGCTCGAGGCCATTTTTAGCCTTTAGATAGCATACGACTATTTCTAGCCTGTGCATGAACTTGATATTATATCTAGTCTGTAGGGAAGTTTGATGCTCTTGACATAGCATGTGGATGAGACTGAAACCATCACTAACATATACATATAATCACAGAGCTCATACCAAGGTATTGTTAGATTTAAAAACAATCTAAAGCAATTTCTATTTCTTTGGATTTTCCCTCTTCTATTTTGGTATGACAAATTGTAAAGAAAAACACATTGCAATTCTGATACAGAAAACTGACCGTTTTCTCCTGAAATAAACCGAAAATTATAAACAGGTCATGAATATATGACATGAATTCTACTTCAGTATTCAGAAGATTTGTTAAATCGTGTTAATGTTTTTCTATACATTGTTATAATGCTATTTCAGATCTGTAACATACCTCTAGAGACCTTGTCAATATAGCAAGTCATTAAAGATATAGTCAAGCCTTGTACTTAATTCAATACAGATGAAATACAAGTGATTGTAGTTCTAATATGGCTTACATTCGACGCAGATAATGTATTTAACCAAACGTAAACAATTGTAGTGATATTGTATTATCTTACTTGAAATAAATTGTTTCTTTTTATGCTGTTTCTACAAAACGTGTCATGTTAGTCTTGCTAGCTGCAACATAGCAGTCAAGATGTGCGAAAATTTGCTCAAAAGGGAACAAAACCGTAATATAATGTGTAGAGGTAGAGTAGAAATATACCACGCAGTAATTCTGTTTCATTTCATTATATAAACATTATTTTTATAATGTTGTTCGTCTTGTTGATGTTTGTTGAATTGATAAACAGAATTGTTTAAGCATTATACTGTCGATATTATTTTGGAACCGACTCTTGTGCTGTTGCTATATGTTTTTAAAGACATAGTGCCACGAAATATTAGCCTTCTCATATATCTTATAAATTACATAGCAAGTTTGTTAGCAGTTTATATGTCATATTATACTCGACTGTTAATGATTTTCTTCTTTACGTCTGTAAAATCGACCCATTTAGAAATAAAAAGTAGGACGGTAAACATAGTCAGAAAATATATGGAAATAAAGTGACAATCTGGACACAAATATTCATGGACCTGCGTTAGGGAGACATCATTGTTTGATGATATCTAAAATGAGCTTTTTCATACTGAAATATATGCTATGCGCGTTTCAAAACTGTAATTTCAGAACATTTAAAACCATATATGAGGCCCCAATAATTCAAATGATTTATACATAAAAGAGATATATTGCGTGGCATATTATTTAGAAAGGTCGGCCTTCACGAGACACCTATAAAACAAAATTATAGATCAAAACTTCGGACTAGATGAATTCACACATAAACTGTGTCAACAGTTTTACCAAGAGAACATAACGCCTTAAGACGATTATATTACGTTGAATCAAGACAAATAACAATGTGAATATAAATAATATATCAATCTACAGGGAGTGTTATAAATTAGCCACAAGACTAATATGTCAAATCTAGAATAAACCTATCTCATTTACAATAAACACGGCTCCAGTGCACTTGGATTATTTATTAACGAATAGTTCTGCTTTATGGAAGTTACATAAAATGAATCCATACTATGGATTGACAATATAGATCACTCTCTTTTACACATGATATCTACGATGTGCTGCATGTATTTCCCATGTATTTCCCGTGGGACATGTTATATATAAGCATCATGTTCCCGTAATTAATACTCTCTTGTAGTAATAAATAATTAATAAACAGTGAATATTTCCATTAATAGAAAGGTAGTACATAACAAAACATTACAGTTTCATCAAGTCATTATGAAAATGACTTACAAACCCTTGAAGAAGAAATTTTTTCACTTTCTAATAAAGGTAAAATACTGCTGATAGGTGATTTTAATTCTAGAACAGCAGAAAATCCAGATTTTATGGTAGATGATTCCTCCACCATCAATCTATTCGATGGAAAAGATATTTTACCAGATGATTACAAATCAGATATCACAATTAAAAGAAATAATCAAGACCGAACAGTAAATGCACAAGGATTGAATTTATTGGATGTATGCTTGTCTTCGGGAATACGCATTTTAAATGGCAGATATCTGGGAGATTCACTGGGCTATTATACTTGCATAACAAATACAGGATATAGTACAGTGGACTATGCCTTAGTGACCGAGAGTCTCCTGCCCTCAGTTAAATATTTTAAAACAAATAATTTTACGTATCTTTCTGATCATGTTCAACTTGAAATATTTTTAGAATGTAATTTAAATTTGGAAAACAGGAAGGGGTTAGACAAAAGAAAATGGCAACAAAATAAATCGTATAAATGGATGGAAAAATCAAAACTATTATTAGTAGATGCACTCATAACAGATGATATAAAAGAAGAAATTTTAGAATTTGAGGGCCAACACTTTAAAGATGACCAAACAGGGGTTGAGGATTCTACAAAAATGCTAACAAATATTGTTTATGATATATCTAACGTGGCATGTAAAAAAATTACAAAAAGATATAAAAGAAATAAGAGAAAATTTAAACATGTTTAGTCTGATGAAGTAGTCTATGAGACCAAAAGAGAAATAAATGCATCAGGAAATGAAATAAAACATAATTCAAACCATAATGATTTAAAACAAAAGTATTTTTTTTCTATGTAAACAGCTTAAAAAAATTGTAAAACAGAAAAAGAATGAGTATAACCAAAAGATTTATAAACTTCTAACGGACAATAAAGATAAAGACCCAAAAGAATACTGGAAGATCCTTAAATCATTAAAAAACAAGAAAGAAGAAGAAATCCCAGAAATACTGTTGGATGATAAGATAGTCGAACATTTCCAAAACCAAGGAAAAACAAATATATATAACCAAGCTTTCCAATCAAATATTGAAAAACTTCTTCTGGAAATGGAAGGAAAGTTGGAATATAATGTTGAAACTGATAAACCTATTACTTACAAAGAATTAAAATTGGTTATATCTAAACTTAAAACAGGAAAAGTTGCAGGGCCAGATGGGATTTTAAATGAAGTAATTAAATATTCATATCCAGTGTTATGTAAATCATTTCTAAAAATCTTTAACCTGATTTTAAAATCAGGAAAATATCCTACTGCATGGAAAAGGTCCTTTATAGTAGCAATTCATAAGTCAGGAGAAAAAAATGATCCTAATAATTATAGAGGTATTTCTTTAAGCAATAGTCTTACTAAATTATTTAATGGTATTTTAAATAACAGACTTAAAGACATAGTAAATACTCATTTAAGTAAAAATCAATTTGGCTTCAGAGAAAACCATCGAAATTCAGACAGTGTTTTTTATTCTAAAATCAGTTATAAATAAATATATACATTAAGATAAAAAGAAACTTTATGTATGTTTTGTGGACCTTCGAAAAGCCTTCGACTCAGTGTGGAGAGAAGATCTTATGTACAAATTAATAAAGACAGGTGTTGGAAAACATTTTTTTAATATTGTAAAAGAGCAATATGAAAAAACAGAATCTTCAATTAAATATGATAATGTATTCTCAGAATACTTTAGCATCTATAGAGGGGTTAAGCAGGGGGATTCTTTGAGCCCACTTTGTTTAATATCTTTATAGATGACATTGTTCAAGAGTTAGAAAATAATATATCTGATCCAGTAACGTTGGTCTCTTCAAAATTCAACTCCCTTCTTTTTGCAGATGATCTTATGATGATATCCAAATCAAAGGAGGGTCTGCAAAATAATTTGAATGTTTTAAGTGATTTCTGTGATAATTGGCAACTTGGTTTAAATGTAAAGAAAACAAAAACCATGGTCATTAAACAAAATTGTACAAAATACGTTTCTTCATTTGCAACCTACAAAGGTATGCCTATCTTAGGAACAACCGAGTATAAATTTCTCGGGATCTTGTTTAAAAATAATGGAAGTTTTTGCAGTAGCACCATTGACTTAACAAAAAGGGCTAAAAAGTTCTTTTTGCGATGAAATCATATACTAGTTCACTATTAAATCTACCAGTAAAAGTAGCAAATAACCTTTTCGATTCATTAGTGAAACCTATTGCATTATATAATTCAGAAGTGACATTTTTGGATACCTATATCACATATTATAGAGCTAAGAAGAGATCAAAAATCTCTGGTAAACCGTTAGATATTTTTCATTTTATTCATAAAACCCCTATAGAAAAGTTGCATTTGCAATACTGTAAATATTTACTTGGTGTTAGAAAAAGCTCATCTAATCTTGGAGCAAGAGTAGATTTAGGAAGACTCCCACTGGAACTGTATACTAAATTTTATTCTATACTGTATTTTATCAGATTAAATTCTGAGGAAATAAACCCTCTGTTAAAAGAATCATTTTTACTTACTAAAAATTTAGATGACAAGGGCATTTACTCATGGTTTACATATATTAAAGATGTGATGGAAGATTTAAATTTAGATTTGGAAAAAATTAAGGAATACTCTTTGAAAAAAATAACAAAATCTACAAGAGACAAAATAAAATCAGAAATTAAATCTGTCTATGAAAACTTATTCAAGAAGAAAATAACAGACATTGATGATAACAGTAAACTCAAAATTTATAAAACTCTAAAAAATTCAGGTAACATCTCAGAAGAAAACGATTTATCCTGTCCAAAATTAGAATATAGAAAACTAATAACAAATTATAGAATAAGTGATCATAATTTGCTTATCGAAAAAGGAAGATACTTAAAAATCCACAGAGAAGAAAGACTCTGTAAAAAATGTAAGAAAATAGAGGACGAAACTCACTTCATTTTATGTTGCAAAAATAACAATGCCACAAGAAAAGATTATTTGGATTTAAAAAAAAATGACAATGAAAATTTTAATTGTTTATCAGATTGTGATAAAGTGACTTATATCCTCAATCCTAAAACAACTACTCGGGTAAATAAGCTTGGTTCCTTTTTAAAACAGTCTACAGAACTGAGGACAGGGGACTCTTGAAATGTTTATTTGAAAATTATTTTGTCTTTATTACCATGTATGTATTGTTTGTATTCTGTTTATTTTTGTCACATGCAGTAACTGTATAATGGCAATAAAGTATTTGATTTGATTTGAATAAACTAATATAATAATACAGGAACAATTAGCATGTATTCATTTCAAAGGAAATATGTGTAAAGAAGGACAACGATATAAAAGATATTAATAGTGTCTACAATTAATGTTATTTGTTTCTGCCTAAAGTTATTAACAGGAACTACATTAAAAACATAAATAAATACCAAGTAGAACGTCCTAGAAATGAAATGTAAGCCTTTTTTAAAACTTATTTCCTGAATACATCCTTTGAGTTTTATAGGTGAGCAACCATTTGTTTATTCACTCCAAATGTGTTTTCGTTGACTATTTTGGTGACTCCATTAATCCATGTCAAAAGAGGTAGGACATTTCAGTAATATATTTATTATATAGACAGTGAATTACCCGAATTACCCTTAAATGAGACTAGAGACAATTAACCAAAGAAATTTGATGATCTGTCCGTAAGAAGATCTGGAAATAGTATTGATTTTTTCTCACCCCTTGGATAAAGTAGTCCATTAATTTAGGTGAAAAAGATTTTTCTATCTTACCCCGGTTCCAGAGTAAGACAAGCTACACGCCGTTTTTCCCGCAAAATTGTTTTCCATTGTTGAATTAAATTGTCGATTTATAGTGTCTTGGCAGTATTTTTAATGTATTTCACAATAAAATACAATGTATTTTATAAATATATTATAAATGCTACTACAACAGCGATTTACAATGCCTGTAAACAAGTTGCTTGACGTTGGTCAAAAGGAGGTAATTTGTTTATTTACGTTAGTTACGTTAGTTACATAACAAGGGAGAGCACTCTATATTTTCTCAACGTAAACAAATATTGACACGATAGAAAGAGATGAGAAAAAGAGGCAAACATCGTAAAAGGTGCAAGATTTTGTTATTGTAAAATATATCACAAGTTTGTTAACTTTATTATTTTGAACCTCTTTAAAGTTGTAAAATGGAAATCTTGTTTTATTTTATTACGTGGCATTTTGGTCCTGTGATACGGTTCGCAAATTAATGCGCCAAAACTACACAAAAAGTAAACAAATATTGACACGGTAGAAAGGGATGAGAAAAAGAGTCAAATACCGTAAAAGGTGCAAGATAGTAAAATCTGTGACACCCGAGGGTAAGATTTAAATCTTTTAAGTTCAAATACAAACATATATGAATTATGATAACACTTAATACCTGCAGAATGTCCTCAAATATTGTCATGGACCGTTTGTATTCTACTACACACATTTCACAAAATCTAAATGGTCTGGCTTTCTCAATAGAACACTGGATAAATTTTGCAGTAGTTTTTCCAAATTCTTTTAAATAGGCAGTACAAATATTATATATTGGTTCTGAAGCATTGCTATTTTTGAACACGGGTTCCTCAATGAATTGTCTCAATTTCATTAAACTTTGTCTTGTCTTTTCTGCAGATTTGTTTTCAGTCACAGTGTGTAGTTCATTTTGTTTGGTTTCTAGTTCTATTGAATGTAAACTATATCCTTTTAATTCTGTTGGTGAAATAACAACAAATAACAGCAATGGATACAAATATTTCATAGTTATAACAAGTTTTCACACATGAAGTTTTGAAAAAGGAAGGAAACGAACCCAGGGAATATATAGGAAAGGGGAAGGAAACGAAAATATTGATGTTGTGAAAAGTAACTGGTCAAATCGGCCCCAATACAATAATGATATAATTTTCAAAAGTTTCAAAAATTTCAGTTTTCATGAAATTTCTAAATTTTAATATTCAAATAATAATATTGAAAAATGATAAAACAATATTATAGCCTACCATTTCGGTCAATACATGTACATGGATTTATTGACCTAAAAATATATATATCGACCTCGGACTTCGTCATCGGTTATGCAATTGTTGACTTTTAATAAGGTCTACTCATGACTATACGGACCTGCTCAATGATTGATTGACCGAGGCCAACGGCCGAGGTTAATCAATCATTGACCAGGTCCGTATAATCATGAGTAGACTGAAATTAAAAGTCAATAACTGCTTTATTAAATAATAAATATAGATTCTCCTTCAGTTGCCCGTGGGTTACGATATTTCTCCACGCGAGAGAGTTAAATTAAAAAAATTAACCACGAGCCGCAAGGAGAGTGGTTAAAATTTTTAATTTAACTCTCGAGAGTGGAGAAATATCGTAACCCACATGGGCAACTGAAGGAGAATTTGTTTCTCCCATTATTTAACACGAACTTTATTTCAAAAGCCGTCAAACGAGTCAAACGAGTCAAATGCGGGGAAAGGCACGAGACATTTTAATCCTCTAGAGGATTACAGATTTTCCACCACTGGTTCAGCGGGGTTAAAACGCCGTAATAATGGGAGAAATAATACATATTCCACAGATAGACGAAGCACTGAACATTAACCACTAAGGTAAAACTTGATATTTGAATATACTATTTTCAATTCGTTTAATACAATACAATAAATCGGATAATATAGATATAATAAGATCTTTGTATTCCATTTCCGTAAATTATGTGGACCATCATTGTCTTTGATCGTAAGCAAACAATGCATATCATATCAACATTTAAGATTTTATTTCGATTCCCGCTTCAACCGAGATTTATCCGTTACAACGTGATGTGATACATTTGTGTCAGCTGTCATCTGGATCAATTGAAGTGTGTCAATAAGCAGACACTGAAACTATTTATAATCGTGATGCGGAACTTAATTAGGAGAGCGAGATTCGTGTTGATTAGGATTGTTTTAAAAATATCACTTTTACCACAAAATCAGAACTTCACTTTTCAGACGAAGATGGAAAAGTGATCTCGAATGCATGTGGAAACTACATGTTGACGATATCACGAGAAATCTACTTATATTATGGGTGTCCAGTATCAAGTGAAAGAAAATGCACTTGTATACAAGGGCCAATCTTGAGAGATATTACTCAGATACAATATGTTGGCTTTTTTAGTTTACTGGTTATGTATAGCGATTTGACTGCATTGGTATTATATATAGATTGAAAAAAAATAACATGACGTCCTTCATTGGCTGTATAAACAATCCCATGATAAAACTCCTGATATTATTCAAATCGTACATGCTTATTTTCGGGTAAATATTATGGACATCATTCCCAATTGTTTTCGTGTATTTATACAGGACCGTTGTGCATACAAAAACTTTGTTGGTTACTGATTAATTTTACGATTTCTTGACCATTTCACTTGTTTTAAGTTGCTAAAATAAAAATGTCATTAAATCTGAAAATGTCAGTAATTTTTTAAAAGTTTGAAGATATCAAAGGGACAATCAGAAGTCGTAAATTGAAGAATTACAGACAATACAATTTCAACACATTTTGTTTTATATATCTATAATTCTATTAATTAGTTCCACTGAAAAATAACTAAGTTGGATTCCTCTTATTACAGATGAAATCATCCATTGAAACCATAGTTTGTGTAACGGTTTATAATTAATAATGTTATTTTTGTTGCATATAAGTCGGGATAAACCTTTTTGAAGATAAAATAACCCATGTTAAAACTACATACTTCCATGAATTATATCTTCCTTCCGTATTCCTATCTCCGACGTTGGGCAGGAAAAGTTGATGTCGTTATACTACAGGCAGACATATGAGACAGGAGAATGCTACAATCAGAAATATACATGATGTTAATCGAATCAATGAGACGTATTTTGTGTTGTGTAATGTCTATAATACGAACACTAACTGACCAGACATTTGTCAAAGTGTCTGATCTGATAGTAATTTGCAAAGTACAAAGACATAAAAACGAAATTATTACAACTATCTTGAGAGTGTATTGTCAAAGTTAATAAATCGACTCTGTACTGTAATTGACAACATGTTCGTCTTGGGTGCGTAGTGATGTTCCTTGATCAGATGAAACAAAAGTGAACCTAATTGGCATTTTCTGTTACTCCACTAAGCATTTAGTATTATATACATGTAGTAAGAACAATAGATAGTTAAACTAAAGTCAGAATAATGTTTATGGGTTGATTGACATGTCCACCAGTGGACGGTTGTTTCAACGATATAGAATTATAAATAGCCATATTAACGTGTTGTTCTAGTATTAAACAATAACTGGTGCTTTCTATTATATAGCTAATAAAATTCTCATTTGATTGATACAACAATCAGTCACTGACCCACAATTAATAAAGAAATACATGAATATACAAATTAGTTGGTGAGGCAGAGTAATGGATGAGGTTGTTGTTCGGAGTAGTTGGAGATATATTGAAGATGGTCAATATTTAATTTTTCTAAATATTATAGGGTTATTGTACTACTATTGAGCAATATTGTACCGATCAGTATATCATATTGAACGAACTCGCAATATCGTATACTGCGAGAGACAATATTTAACAAATAGTTCATGGTACTGAGGGCCATATGGCAGTTTATGGAACGGGATGTCACCCACAAAATATTATATGAACTGAAGCGAAGCTGAGGTCCATATATTATTTTGTGGGTGACAAACCGGTCCATAAACTGCAATTTGGCTCGAAGTGCCATGAACTATTTGTTATATTATACTTCGCCTCCAAAAACAAGCCCAATTTTCTCCCGAAATAAAGACTCAAAGAAACCAGAAATAAATTTGACGTCATAATGGTGAATCTAAGCGAAGACGTTATATGGACCGGCTGACTAACAAAGACAAATAGGGGAAATATAAACGTAAAGTATAATATTCCTCAATATTAGTGCAATAACCCTTTTATAATATAGTACTATATATTTCAGTCTGTGACAATCACTCTTTGCAACATGTATTAAATATATTTCCGCCATTTTGTTTATCTCGCATCTGCTTCCATGCAAATATCGTTTTACTCGGAACCTCTCTAGCGCGTACCAATATTTAACCAGAACCTAAGGAATGTAATATCGGTCAAGATGCTCTACGTTTTATGTATATCTATAAAGGAGTCCAGTAAAAATAACAGCAAATATTGCATTTCTATTTTGAAATGAAATCTACATTAAATATTTGATACTATATTATAGATATACAATATTGGTCTATTGATGGTGAATATCGAAATTATTTTACGAGGCTTAGAAACAAGGGAAAGACGAGCTTTAGTGAGTCTTCCCCACCGTTTTGAACCGAGTCAAATAAATTCTACATTCACCATCAATAGACCAATATTGTATTTATTCTGCAATTAACGATGTTTTAGAAACAATATTAAGCCATCAATGCATTTCTTTTCAATTATTATCCCAATTGGAACCCCCATATTTTTCGCAGTGATATAATCAGTTATATTGGAAAAAAATTCGCGTACAAATAGTTCCCAAAAAGAAGTGAAATAATTTTGTTTCAAATGAATATCTATTGATTAAGATTAAAAACCAGATTGAAACTTGCCATTTTAGAAACTGAAACATATATTTTTAGCTTCTCTTAATAGATATTTGTAATGTTTACCGCATGTAACATGACGTGTAGAACGCTCGTGAATATGTGAACATGTGAATGCTACAAGTACACATTGACAACTTTCAGGATTTTCAGTGGCACTGACATGTTAATTTGCAGAAGAATGTAATTTATGTCCTCATCAACCATGTCATTATCAGGTATAGACAATAGTGGAGACCATTCTAGGTTAAAACGTGTTTGGATCGTCTGCACACTGACACTGTGTCCTGCAGATGATTTTTTAAACAATTTTTCCATTCATTTCTAGGAGTTGTTTAGCGTAAAATATGCATACAACGAATGATGAATTTTACAATTATTAGTTTCACATTACTCATTTTGTTTTTTACTATTGATTACTGGTCTGTCGAACAGAGAATATAAAAAAGTAGTTCCGTAATGGGCGGGACTTAAACAATTATTTTTATACTAGACGAATAAAGCAAACATGTATTCGTATATTATATTTGCATAGCAAATGTAATGATTGCTGGATAATTTATATTATCTATGCTATGCAAAGTGAACACACGTATCGATACTGATATAAAACTCAGTGTTGACTTTTATGACGCCGAGTACGCACTATTTGTAACACCAGAAACTAGATCATTTTTAATATTGATATTGTACTCAGTGTTGACTATTATGACACCGAGTACGTACCATTTCTAACACCAGAAACTACAATCTTTTTAATATTTCTGGTCTTCATTTCACATTATATATATATTTATAATTACACATAATAATATCATTTAGAAATATTCTCACTGTATATTTACAAGACCGCAAAAGTGAATTATTATTGATTTTTATCCATAAAACATGTTGAATCCTATCGATTGTTTATGGTACACAACACAATTACAGGAAACTTGACCTGAAGTGATTCAATCATAGAGAAGCACATTGTACAGAAATGTGTTTTGCCACTGTGTCCTATAATTAGGTCATTGACCCTAATATCTTATCAGTTGAAATTACATCGTCTTATGCAACAAGTACATCACACCCCTTTTGCCTACAGCTGAGCAAAAATCATTTGTTCCGACATAAATGAAGAAAACTGGAGGAGATCTTTTATGCGAATCATCTGCTTATCAGTGACATCAGGAAATGTGTTTTATTTCTAATTGATACGCTAAAAGCAATTCTATTGATTTGATAATCAGTATGACAGAATCAGATACATTTTCAGTTGATGACAATGTTTTCCTATTGGAAATAAAGGTGTTGTTTTGTTCAGGACACAATAATATTTATGAGTTTGAACGTTAGATAAAAGGCTCCAGCTTATATATGATCGGACAGACAATATGCTTATTATTTCCTGGTAGACTGTATTTAAAGCTTTGCATATATTATGTAAGAGTACAAACGATGGTGTTGTCAATATTTTAAATTAACTGACTAAGAAATAATAAAATCATATTCATTTATTGCAAACTTTATTGTCATAAAGCATGCAAGGAAACAATGTAACAGCTTTAGATGTCATACAACAATACATGTTTCCATGGAAATGACCTATATTGACTCAGTACATTAATGCCATATTTCTCCATTTAACTACATCTTTGGCGCTCTACCACAAACATTTGGAATGTTAAATTGAAATAACCCAACATTTGCAGATAGCAGAAAGAAACTCAAACCAAACACCAGCTACAAATATATCTACACATGTGATACACAAAACTCTAGCTAATAAGTAAGAAATGTTTTTAAGCATGGGACAACCAAATCCAGCTAAATTCAACTTCACTGTGACAACCAAATCCAGCTAAATTCAACTTCACTGGGACAACCAAATCCAGCTAAATTCAACTTCACTG
>MJUT01009638.1:131242-144635 GCA_002080005.1 Gigantidas platifrons
GACAACCAAATCCAGCTAAATTCAACTTCACTTTTTGATTGATATTACACAACGAAGTTTGTCATGGAAAAAGTATCTCGGTGACATACAAATTCTGTCATGTTAAAACAGTAACTATTTGCTACTACCTTAGTTATGCATTTGGTGTTATAGTGCAAACTTTTTAGACGTATATATTATTTTTTATTTTTGCAGTATCGTCATATCCTTTGGCGATCCAACATCCTGTAAGATAGTGTTTTCCGATATCCTGTGACATCCGACAACAAATTATGGTCCCAAAGTATTTCTGTTAATTATAATAAATACTGAGTACTCCGACATCCTGTTCAATCCGACACATTGTTTTGATCCCTTGATGTGTTAAGACAGATTCCAACTGGAATGACATATATTGACTGAAATAGACATTAGATACAAGCAGCATTATATAAATGTCTGAATATTTTTTTCCAACAGTGTCAGAATTTGATTTTTTTCTTCTACTTCAAGGGGATTTGAACTCACCAATCGCTTAGCATTATGTTCAGTGGCATAGACCACTCGGTGGCATCCGCTATAAAACATAGCTGTAATATTCGAAGTGTTAATGTTTTTCATTATGCGAATCTATGAATATACAATAGACATGTGCTTGAGCGGGTGCAGATGGTTTATATATATATATGTATATATGAAAAATATTTAGTTGTAATTATAATAAAAACTATAAGAATGCTTGGAGCTTTCGACTGAGCAACCAGTCTGCGTCAGCATGTTTACTAGAATAATGAAACGTTACATAAACAAACAATACAAACGTCAACGTAACAATGCACGTCCGCAAAACATCTGGCGTCAAAAACAAGTATGAAAAACCACACATTAAATATGAAATATGCACTTATAAAATTAATCTTAGACAAACGTCTGTTCTTATATGTACAGAAGCATTCATGTTTCCTTAGTATTAATGCCATACGGCTTAAAAGTATTTAATTTCTTTTTCCATAAGTTTTCCCTGTTTCTTCTATAAAAAACATCTTGATAAAGTTTTTCTAAACCAATAACTTCAAAATGTTCAACTGTGTGATTGTCTGTGTAAAAATGTTTCGCAACGGGATCATCGGATTGTCTTCTAATTAGTGAAAAATTTTCATTATGCGAATCTATGAATATACAATAGACATGTGCTTGAGCGGGTGCAGATGGTTAGAAGACATGGTTTTGAAAATTTTGTATTAAAATAGTCCGATTTTTATGTAAAAGTATCTAGCCTTTGACAAAGATAATAAATTTCTTTGATGTTCAGACTACTCACAAAACAATTAGTATCCTTCGATTTTATGACTAGCTACAATATGCAATTTTGCAGACGTTTGTCTAAGATTAATTTTATAAGTGCATATTTCATATTTAATGTGTGGTTTTTCATACTTGTTTTTGCCGCCAGATGTTTTGCGGACGTGCATTGTTACGTTGACGTTTGTATTGTTTGTTTATGTAACGTTTCATTATTCTAGTAAACATGCTGACGCAGACTGGTTGCTCAGTCGAAAGCTCCAAGCATTCTTATAGTTTTTATTATATGTATGTATATATATATATATATATATATATATATATATCTTGTATACCTGTATTTGTATTAAAATAGTCCAATTTTTATGTAAAAGTATCTAGCCTTTGACAAAGATAATAAATTTCTTTGATGTTCAGACTACTCACAAAACAATTAGTATCCTTCGATTTTATGACTAGCCACAATATGCAATTAATTGACATCATACGGTAATCTGTACGCAATAATGTTACGAACGTTTTGCGGTCGCCACCACGACTTGGTTGACCGTTATGGAATATCTGTGTCACTAATGACTACGGATATGTTCCACTTGTCGTATACACTCCCCGGTCCTTTCCTCGTTCATGATCGGGTTTGTAACTAGATTAACACGACGGGTGTCACTAGTGGAGCAGGAACTGCTTACCCTTCCGGAGCACCTGAGTTCACCCCTGGTTTTTAGTGGGGTTCGTGTTTCTCGATCTTTTGTTTTATATGTATGTTTTGTTCATCGTTGTTTGTCCTTTTGTCCTTTTTCTTTTGGCCATTGTGTTATCTGTTATTCTTCGATATACGGATTTTGATTGCCCCTTTGGTATCTTCAAACTCTTCTTACGAAATTGTCAACAGTGTATTTACTATTTTCCTTGTTTATTAACTTTTATTTGTGTTATATTTTAAAACATCAATTAATGAGGTTACGGTATGCTGAAAAAAAATCTTATAGTATTCCATTCGCAAAGTTATATTTTCGCTCCTGTTTTATATACAAGTGGCAAAATTTTGCATTTCATATGTAAAATTTTTAACTATGTATGACTACCATAGGTACTTTTTTTTATTTTCAACAAAAACAAGCAAAATCAAACCGAAGCCAAAATCATATTTTCTATTGTTGAAAGTAACTTGAAGCACCTTAACCCTAACCCTAACCCTAATCCAAAAGCATACACTGTATTTTCAATCACCATCTTTCATATTTCTAGCTTTTTCACTATTCTCCTTGTATGGTTACCAATACACAATGAATCAGAAATGTATTGTTGGAATTATTAAAATTAATATGTACGTCTGGTTATTAAGCTCTGCAGGGATATTTAACAAAGATGACAATTTGAAATCATTGACTTCCAATTTATTATACTTCCGGAGCCGCTGTAGAACAATTATTTAACAAAAGTAAAAATGCGCTGATATGTAATTTATCAATATCCCAAAAGGATCATCCAGAATCGGTGAGTCGTCATATAAATCAATTACTAGAGAATAATGTATATTTTATATGATAGGATGATTTACGAGCGACTTTAGATAATATTGCATTATTACTTACGAATCTGCAGTCTGCTAAATATTGTCTTTGCAAAATACAATTAATATCAATATATGCATCTGTAACGTAACATACTGACAGAAAACGTCTATCGAATTGACAAACTTAAGATATACCCCTCTCTGTCATAAGTGTATTCATTGATATGAAAGCTTATGCTCTCTCTCTCTCTCTCTCAAGCTTATGAGATGTCAATTCTTCAGGATGTCACGTGATACATGTGCTCGATACATCAATCCTCATGATTTCCCCTCATTAATCTGCTCTATAAAAATGTATGATATATCCCTCCTCTGGATATTTCTGTTATTATTGTGTTATATACAAATTTATGATATATCCCTCCTCTGGATATTTCTGTTATTATTGTGTTATATACAAATTTATGATATATCCCTCCTCTGAATATTTCTGTTATTATTGTTATATACAAATTAATGATATATCCCTCCTCTGGATATTTCTGTTATTATTGTGTTAGATACAAATTTATGTGATTGAGTTGTCGCTTACTTTGTGGTTGGTGTTTTTTCCCTGTGTACTACCGGTGTCCTTCCCTCAACTATAGAACTGATAGTCAAGATATAGTTGAAGTATAGTTATAAGCGGTATTAAGCGCGAAATAGCTATAACCCAGTACTTCTGGTTTTGATTGGATTATCTTATTTCATGTTAATTTACACCAATGTCTTTGCTATTTTCAAAAAGATATGATCTATATGCGTTAAGGCTTAATTTGAAAATACGATCATTTTATCGATATTTGAAAAAGAAAAACAAAATGGCAGTGAAATAATAAGCAAGGTTTCTTTGATGATTTTTAACGCCACTTTCAACAACATTTCAGTTATATCGTGGTGGTCAGTTTTATTGGTGGAGAAAACCGAAGGACCCGGAGAAAACGACCTACCTGAAGTTTTAGTGATGTCCGATATTGTTAGGAATTCATTCTTTTAGCTGAAATACTGCTAAGGTTGGCGTAAAGCATCAATCAATCAATCAATCAATCAATCAATCAATCAATCAATCAATCAATCAATCAATCAATCAATCAATCAATCAATCAATCAATCAATCAATCAATCAATCTTTCATATATATCTTCAGTTCAAACAATCAAAATGATACGCACTTAATTTACAATAATATGAGGTTTCAAGCAGTTTTTTTTAAACTATAGGGAACTGTGTTACAGGCACAAGTTCCTTCGAGGAAGAACAACTAGTACATAAAAATGTCATGCACACCTTTATGAATAAAAATCATCAACATTTAATTGTCGTGTCTATATGATGATAAGGAACAATGCAAATTTTACTCAGTTCTAATCGAAACTGTCAAAACAATATGCACAATTTTATATTGTAATTAATAATTAAAAAATAAACGAAGGACATTTTATGCTCAGACGTGTTTAACATGACGACAGGCAATACAAAGAGATCTCTGTTCAAAAGGGAGTTAGTGGATAACATACAAATCAAATACATCTCAAAGCACATTTGAAACTAGTTAATCTATCTGTCAGTGCTTAAAGTTCTTAAAGTGTACATATGTATGTCATTTATCACTAGTATCTATAACCAAAACCCTCATTAGAATGGCATTGAAATACCACGTATTCTTACTAATTAATTGATGAAGTCTCCTTAGCTGAATTGCTCATGTTCATGTATGCGTTATTTATTTTGAAAATATATATTGGTTGTGTCTAACAGAAAGAAATATTATACTTTTCTTTCAGGAAAAGTTTGATTTAGGAGAAATAATGGTTTCATTATGTTACTTGCCTACAGCAGGTAGACTAACCTTGACCATCATTAAAGCAAGAAACCTGAAAGCAATGGATATTACAGGGTCTTCTGGTAAGTGAGTTAATACTGTTATACATTTGTTTTCTATTTATTTCAAAGGTTTCTATTCTTCAACAAGTCAAACGACACCCATTAGCATAACATTATGTGAAATCAAATATACAACAGATGGGACATTCGGTTTAGAAGTATATGAATGATATAAAATATTCTTTATTTGATGCAAATGGAATGTTCATAATTAATGATAATATCATACTGGAAGCTTCTCAATCCATTATATAGACGTTTGTTCCAACATCATTATTTATACCTGTTGGAATGTTCCAAAATCATTATTTATACCTTTTTGAATGTTCCCATATCATTATTTATTCCTTTTGGAATGCTTCAGCATCATTATATAAGCGTTTTGGAATGTTCCAACATCATTATTTAAACCTTTTGGAATGTTCCAACATCATTATTTAAACCTTTTGGAATGTTCCAACATCATTATTTATACCTTTTTGAATGTTCCAACATCATTATTTAAGCGTTTTGAATGTTCCAACTTCATTATTTATACCTTTTGGGATGTGGCAACATTAGTATTTAAACCTTTTTGAATGTTGCAACATCATTATTTATCCCTTTTGGAATGTTCCAACATCAGTATTTAAACATTTTGGAATTATCAAACATAATTATTTACTCCTCTTGGAATGCTCCAACATCATTATTTATACCTATTTAAATGTTCCAACATTATACAATTATTGACTTTTATTGAGGCTGATATAAGGATCTATCGTTCCAAGATATATGATATTTACCGTTGCCGAAGCCGAGGTAAATATCGTATATATTGGAACGATGGATCATTTTATTAATCGAAATGAAAGTCAGTAAATTGTTTTATTATAATGAAACTGTTATTAATGTCCTCTGGGCCATGTTTTATAAATTGCCATTCAACACTGCATGTGTTTTTTTGTAAATTTGAATGGTAACAAGAAAGATTTATGCATACTGCAAAGATAAATTTTGATCGTTCCAGAGGAGCCTATGGAACGTTATATTAACCTCACTTGACGCTAAAACTAAAAGAAGGGGTTTTCCAATTTTAGCGTCAGGTGAGGTTAATACAAATGTATAACGTTCCAAATGCTCCTCTGGAACGATTAAAATTTATCGTTGCGGTAATTGAAGGTTTAGACAGTATTCATAAAGTTATATCAAGAAAAAATCTCATGTTTTAACCAATCAGACAAAAGAAATATTTATAGTCATATAATAACATTATTTAAACATTTTGGAATGTTCCAATATCATTATTTATACCTTTTGGAATGGTCCTACATCATTATCTAAACCTTTTTGAATGTTCCAATATCATTATCTAACCCTTTTTGAATGTTCCAATATCATTATGTATACCTTTTGGAATGTTCAAACATCATTATTTATACCTTTTGGAATGTTCCAACATCATTATTTATACCTTTTGGGATGTTCCAACATCATTATTTAAACCTTTTGGAATCATCCACCATCATTATTCATAAATTTTGGAATGTTCCAACATCATTATTTATACCTTTTGGAATCATTCACCATCATTATTCATACCTTTTGGAATGTTCCAAATTTAAAATCTATGCATTTTGGAATATTGCAGTTCATTATTTATACATTTGGGAAAGCTTCCAATTAATTATTTGTATACATAAACCGACAATCTGATTACAATAGTTGTTAAAGACGTTAGACTTCATTAATAGAGTGTAGCCAACATAACAGCTGATTTCAATCAGATAGGATGTATTGCATGAAAGCGATGTGATTTTCGTTCTTTTCAATAAATTATTACAATGCATGTTAAGTCACAATTACAACACTGCTACTTATGTTTATCATTGCCTTTTAAGTGCTTTACTCAGGTCCGCTGGGTATTCATGCTTTGCTTGTTTAATGTTACTTGCAAGGCATTTTCCTGTACATTATTTATATCTTTAACATGAAAGGATGTGAATTTAAGTGCACATAAAATAAAACATGCATGTGAAACATGAGTAAATATCGAAAGTAAAGAAACTGAGCTTTTATTTTTGTTCAAGGCCTCAATGATAAATATCACTTGTACATGAGAATACGTGTTAGGCTGCCAGCAACGGTCTTCGAATTGTTCAACAAATTGTTTCCACGTGTTCCACCTTAAGCAAACATTAGCATACTCATAAAGAACAATATTCCATGCTCTAAGCATGTTTAAGAAATAAATCATACTAATATCCGCCAACCCATTTTAAACTCAAAACACATTCTGTGTTCCATGAATCTTTTCGATTCTGATATGTCTAAGAGTACAAATAAGGTAGTATACTTTGATTGGAAGACGGTAATTCATATTTACATTTGCGGACAATCTCGCACACAATTTATGCTGCAAAAGTCGAGCAGACGATAATTCATCAACATGTACATTTAAGACGAGAAAGTCAGTCACATGAATCAGCGCATGTGCTAATGAAATTATACCCAATCCATAAATCGCTCGTTTGTTTACAAATCGAAAGAAGGACGTCATGTTAGAATTAAATATATCTCCTGCAATAATTATATCTATAGATAGTTTAGACCAATATGTAATTGAAATACTCTGACGATAAATCTAACTTGACAATTATTTTACATTTATTGTAACCAATACAGTATCCTATCGACCTAAGAAATATAACGGTTGATACTAATGTATTTGGATTATACATTTGTCCTATCCCTAATACATTAAGCGCACCTGATTATGACGAAGGAGTTTATTCTACTTTTCCTATAATTATTTTTCCTTTACTGGATGGTAAATTCCTTCAGCACATTACTATGATGTATAACGTTCTACACTTATCCGTTTTAGCAGTAGTTTTAATTATGTTTCAATTGGTAAAGAATAGTTTCTACCTTCTTATGTAGTGTACAATTAAGTGAACATTCTCTCACCATGCTATTTTAGTCAACGTAGGCAATTGAAATAATATTCACTAACCCTGCTATTGTACTCACCGTCATCATTTAACTGAACATTCACTCACTTTGTTATTGTAGCCACGATTTTATGTTGTCATTTGTATGACAGTGAGAGGGCCTCGGTGGTCGAGTGGTTAGATGTGTTGACTTACGAGCACAACCATAATAATACTGACAACAAATGTTAGCATATTTCCACCTGTCTATCTGTCTGATCATTACAACTAGCCAAGCTTTCTTACCCTCTGACATCCTGTAGTTACGAATGGTGTGGGGGAGGGCGGAAGGGGGATGTAGGAAAGTGACGAATGACATCAATAATCTAAACCGTTATCTTGTGGCAGTGTACTGTAAACCGTTATCCTAGGCCACTACAATCTATACCATTATTTTGTGGCAGTGTGTGGTTATGTCGAGCTTACCTAAATATTTAAAGGATTTGCTTACATGCTTTATCGGTTGTTGAAAATTGTTTGACTGCTGGAAATTTAGGTATCACGAATGTGATGATCTTATATTGTTAACAGACTAATACCGATAATATTTGCACCAGTCTCAAAACAAGACCTAAAATATCAGGCTGTTTGTCGTTCTGGCTACTCTATGTTTGTAGAAATGGTTGTTATTGAGGTAAGTAAGATTGCACACAATCGCAGTTAAATTCCTTAAAAAGATACTTTGCAATTATTTGTCTCCACAAATATTGATATATTTTTTTTAGTCAAAATCAGTTAATTCCTAAATCATGCTAAATCTGATTTAATCGTGTCGCGTGCGTTGTGTTACAATACCTTTAAAACGCATGTCATGGTGGTTCGATATACCGATATACCAGCTAATGTTTTAATAATTGTATTTCAGATCCGTATGTCAAAGTTTCGTTAATGTGTGAAGGAAAAAGAATAAAGAAAAGAAAAACGTCTGTGAAGAAATCCACACTAAATCCTGTCTATAATGAGGCCATGGTATTTGACGTACCAAGGGAGAGTGTTGATGATATTTATATGGTTATCAAAGTCATTGATTATGATAGGTATGTAGCAATAAGAACAGATACACAACATAGTAATAGATATTCATCCCAACTCTCCTTCTATCTTGCCTTTTCAAAACAATTGTATGCACTATTTAAAAGCAGTTGTTGACAAGGAACAAATATCGTAAAATAGCAAAATATAAAATGACATATTTAAATACAAGAAATAAACGTTAGAGAATACCGAAGGGGCAATCAAAAATGAACAATCCAGAGAAACTGGCAAATAAACGTTAGAGAATACAGAAGGGGCAATTAAAAATGAACAATCCAGAGAAACTGGCAAATAAACTTTAGAGAATACAGAACGGGCAATCAAAAATGAACAATCCAGAGAGACTGGCAAATAAACGTTAGAGAATAGCGATGGGGCAAGCAAAAAAGAACAATCCAGAGAAACTGACAACATAGGGTACACAAGACAGTTCTACTTAATAAACGTTAGAGAATACCGAAGGGCAAACAAAAAAGGACAATCCAGGGTAACTAGCAACATAGGGTACACAAGACAGTTCTACTTAATAAACGTCAGAGAATACAGAAGGGGCAATCTAAAAAGGCCAATCCTGGGTAACTAGCAACATAGGGTACACAAGACAGTTCTACTTAATAAACGTTAGAGAATACAGAAGGGGCAATCAAAAATGAACAATCCAGAGAAACTGGCAAATAAACGTTAGAGAATACAGGAGGGGCAATCAAATATGAACAATCCAGAGAAACTGACAACATAGGGTACACAAGACAGTTGTACTTAATAAACGTTAGAGAATACAGAAGGGGCAATCAAAAAAGGACAATCCAGAGAAACTGGCAAATAAACGTTAGAGAATACAGAAGGGGCAATCTAAAAAGGACAATCCAGAGAAACTGGCAAATAAACGTTAGAGAATACAGAAGGGGCAATCAAAAAGGCCAATCCAGGGTAACTAGCAACATAGGGTACACAAGACAGTTCTACTTAATAAACGTTAGAGAATACAGAAGGGGCAATCTAAAATGAACAATCCAGAGAAACTGACAACATAGGGTACACAAGACAGTTCTACTTAATAAACGTTAGAGAATACAGAAGGGGCAATCAAAAAAGTACAATCTATAGAAACTGGTAACATAGGGTACACAAGACAGTTCTACTTAATAAACGTCAGAGAATATCGGAGGGGCAATAAAAAATGGACAATCCAGAGAAACTGGCCACATAGTGTACACAAGACGAAGAAAAACAAAATAAAGACACATCACAATATGAATTGTGTTGGACAAGACTATACACAAACAAACACAAATAACGTAAATAAGACATGAGCTCTCCTACAAACAACTGGAGGTAAAGACGAACCAAACAAACACAAATAAGGTAAATAAGACATGAGCTTTCCTACAAACAACTGGATACATGAACGAAGCACGTTTTCATATGTTTTATTTGTAGTTATTGTGGTATGGAATCCAAATAAAGTTTCATATTCTCTTCGTGTGAATATGCTCTACACGCTATAGAATTTTCTGGCCATGAAGATTGTTTTGTGTTGACCTTGCTGATGCTTAAAAATATATATAACAATTATTATCTTTATTTTTTCCCTTCATTTGCACTTTAAGGTTGCAATAAAATCTATTTAGCATAGCATTCATCAATATTGTGTATTATGTACCACTCAGTTGTCAGACATTCCCTACTCGTTGTCAATTATGAATTCACTCCACCTAGAATTGTAAACCATCAATCAAAACACTGAGAAATATCGAAATGGTCACCAAGACAACTTGCATAATTACGCAACAAAATGAATTGGGGCAAGGTTTTGGGCTGCTGTTTATTAATTTACTTTTGTTGTGTAACCTTCAACGATCAGCGAATTTCACACTACACAGCATATGAAATACAGCTTACCATTTTAGCCTAGAAGTGAAAAAAAGTAGAGTCATTCAAAAGTATAGCTTTCCCAGTTCAAAAGTTCATTCACAATCTTAATGTCGACTAGATGAATTAGACAAACATATCTGGTTTCAATAAGCAGATCAAATCAGTTGCTTCCATAAAGTTTTTCCTCAAGAAAAACAAAACATGATATTGAATACTGTTGATAAGATGATAATTATATATCTGGATTTCAACAGGATTTTACATTGACAAAGAATTGATCAAGTAAGTGTGAAATTGAACAACCCACATATGTAAAAATCAATACTCTGTGATCACATGAAATAACACAATGCTACATATTACAAGGCCAGATAAGTACCTGATAAGTTACTTATAAACCCACAACATAGATATGTCAATGGAAGTATTGTAGTCCAAGCTTTTAGGGGGCATGAGTGAGCTAGTGGCTTAGGTCCTTTACTTTTGACCACCAGTCTGACGTATGATCGAGCCTCTTTATGCACCTCAAGAAGAGTTTGAAGATACCAAAGGGGTAATCAGAATCCGTATATCGAAGAAGAACAGACAACACAATGGCCAAAAGAAACAGTACAAAAGGACAAACAAAGGTCTACAAAACATATATATAACACTAAATATCGAGTAACACGAACCCCACTAAAAACCGGGGGGAACTCAGGTGGCCCGGAAGGGTACGCAGTTCCTGTATTGGTTTCTAGACACATACACAAAGCAGAAGGCTTCAGTGGTCAGCGCTCGTTATATTTGTCCTGGCTTTCCTCTCCCAATAAGATTGATAGTAATGATATAGCTAGACACAAATGCTAGAAATATAGATTCTCTTTAAGTTGCCCGTAGGTTACGATATTTCTCCACCGGAGAGAGTTAAATTAAACATTTTAACCACGAGCCGTAAGGCGAGTGATTAAAATTTTTAATTTAACTCTCGAGAGTGGAGAAATATCGTAACCCACATGGACAACTGAAGGAGAATTTGCTTCTCCCATTATTTAACACGAACTTTATTTCAAAAGCCGTCAAACGAGTCAAACGAGTCAAATGCGGGGAAAGGCACGAGCCATTTTAATCCTCTAGAGGATTACAGATTTTTCCACCACTGGTTCAGGGAGGTTAAAACGACGTCATAATGGGAGAAATGACGATACCCAACCACCAAAATTAACCCAGCAAACTGTTTGCCTCATTATATAGACCATTGTTATAATACTAGTTCACTGTGAAAACTAGATCAAGTCTAGACTGATCGCTACACTCGGACATAGTATTATGACGCATACCTCAACATCATTGTATCATTGAAGTCCTCGTACATGTATAAACGAGGGGAAGTATTATTTTTATAAGATGATACATTGTGGTTCTCATATTTTTTGTATTCGGTGTGGTGCAAGAATGTATTTAAGATATATGTTAATACGGCAACAAGAGAGCCCAAAACACATTTGTAGAATTTTCCTAGACTGTTTAGCATCTTTGGATATATTGTGACCCCGAGGTTGACAATATATTGCATGGGTTACAATATCTCCGTCACCCTCTCAAATATGTTATTTATTTATTATATTGAATGTTCCGTTCTGTCATTTTGTTTGTGTAAAATAATCTGTTACCCTTCTGAATTTTATTTTGGTTTCTTTAAATTATATTTTAATTTTGTATACTGTTAGCGTGTCATATTAAAAAAAATATGGGTAGTAACAATACCCACCCATCTGATGTGGTCGGGTTTTTTTTTTTTTTTTTTTTTTGCAATATATTTCATGACAAACCTTAGATTACAACATAATGCACTCGTATTTATGATTTCATATCTGGTACCATCAATTAGAGAGAGAACCAGTTGACGCTCACAAGAGAGTGACAGACAAAAAAAATTGTCACTCACTCCTCGGGGTGGCAGTCTAAAATCTTACCTTTTTATTAACCAATGAAAGTGGAGGATTTCCATGAAAATTTACATAAAATATAATAATCTATATATTACACTGCACATGATATAATAACAACATTGATGCATTCTAAAGAGACGAATACAATTTGCGATAAACAGTATAGTTGATCAGTCAGAGATATGAATATTGAATTATTAATAAACAACAAAGAGACCAATATTAATTCGGAGTTGCAAATTAAGTGGTATACTGTCAATATGTAATGATATAATGAAGATTGATTATCAAATGTTGTTATGTTCAAGTTGCTATGGATTCAATGTGTCTACTTTCATTATATCAGTGAGTTCGCCATTATACTTGATTTTGACATTTATTTTGAGCACATTATTGTTCTTCAAACATATCTTCCAATTAATAAAACAAAAATCAATTCATAATTAATTGTAAGTTACCACAACAAACACATTTTCATGATGTGAAATACTATAATTAGCATGCTCTAAAAAGTATGACATTTGGTTCTCCATTTTAACTTTTTACATGTTGGTTTTGATGTATTTGTGTTAAAATCCCGTCGTCTTTTTGTCTCCACTCGACATGCTAAACATAAAATGGCTTAATCTTTGTAACACTTTCATTTGATAATCTACACAATTTTACGCATTCATCCATTTTAGAAGATGTAATAGTTTAATTGTAATTATAACAAGTGTTGTGAATGCAATGTTAGTAGCATTGTTAGGTGAAAATCTCTTTGCAGAAAGCCTGGTGTATGTATTGCAAACTCACACTTTATACCAACTAGATTACGATTGATTCGGTATGAATTTGCAGGGGCGGATCCAGGTGGGGGG
>MJUT01009638.1:146526-168712 GCA_002080005.1 Gigantidas platifrons
GCTTGTTAGGAATTGTTCTTGTCATCTCAGCTTGTTAGGAATTGTTCTTGTCATCTCAGCTTGTTAGGAATTGTTCTTGTCATCTCAGCTTGTTAGGAATTGTTCTTGTCATGTCAGCTTGTTAGGAATTGTTCTTGTCATCTCAGCTTGTTAGGAATTATTCTTGTCATCTGAGCTCCATCTTATTGTTTGTATATTTGTTCTTCTGTTTAATGTAGCTGAAATACTGTTGTCATCAAGCATACATAAATTCTTAACATATAACATTTTGTTTTTATGTCAAATTTGTCTTTGTTGAAAAATATAAAAAATAAACAGTAATCATGGACAATACCACAAATCAATACAGCACGAATCACCACTCTGTGGAACATCAAATACCACCAATCAAAGCAACACGCGCCATCACTCTGGTGAAAACCAAACACCAAGAACCATCACTTCGGTGAACACCAAACAGAAACAGTCGATAAAACCAACCACAACAACAAGAACCGCTACACTGGTGAACACCAAGCAATAACGATCGATATTACCAACCACAACAACATGAACCATCTCTCTGGTGAAAACCAAAGAGTAACGATCTATAGAACCAACCACAACAGCATGAATCGCTACACTGGTGAAAACCAAAGAGTAACGATCTATAGAACCAGCCACAACAACACGAACCATCTCTCTGGTGAAAACCAAAGAGTAACGATCTATAGAACCAACCACAACAGCATGAACCATCTCTCTGGTGAAAACCAAAGAGTAACGATCAATAGAACCAGCCACAACAACATGAACCATCTCTCTGGTGAAAACCAAAGAGTAACGATCTATAGAACCAGCCACAACAACATGAACCATCTCTCTGGTGAAAACCAAAGAGTAACGATCTATAGAACCAACCACAACAGCATGAACCATCTCTTTGGTGAAAACCAAAGAGTAACGATCAATAGAACCAGCCACAACAACATGAACCATCTCTCGGGTGAAAACCAAAGAGTAACGATCTATAGAACCAGTCACAACAACATGAACCATCTCTCTGATGAAAACCAAAGAGTAACGATCTATATAACCAGCCATAACAACACGAAATATCTCTCTGGTAAAAACCAAAGAGTAACGATCTATATAACCAGCCACAACAACACGAACCATCTCTCTGTTGAACACTAAAGAGTAATGCTATATATAACCAGCCACAACAACACGAACCATCTCTCTGTTGAACACTAAAGAGCAACGATCTATGTAACCAGCCACAACAACACGAACCATCACTCTGTTGAACACTAAAGAGTAACGATCTATATAACCCGCCACAACAACACGAACCATCTCTCTGTTGAACACTAAAGAGTAACGATCTATATAACCAGCCATAGCAACATGAACCATCTTTCTGTTGAACACTAAAGAGTAACGATCTATATAACCAACCACAACACGAACCATCTCTCTGGTGAACACTAAAAAGTAACGATCTATATTACCAGCCATAACAACACGAACCATCACTCTGTTGAACACTAAAGTGTAACGATATATATAACCAGCCATAACAACACGAACCATCACTCTGTTGAACACCAAAGAGTAACGATGTATATATAACCAGCCATAACAACACGAACCATCTCTCTGTTGAACACTAAAGAGTAACGATCTATATAACCAGCCACAACAACACGAACCATCACTCTGTTGAACACTAAAGTGTAACGATATATATAACCAGCCATAACAACACGAACCATCACTCTGTTGAACACTAAAGAGTAACGATGTATCTATAACCAGCCATAACAACACGAACAATCTCTCTGTTGAACACTAAAGAGTAACGATCTATATAACCAGCCATAACAACACGAACCATCACTCTGTTGAACACTAAAGAGTAACGATCTATATAACCAACCATAACAACATGAACCATCTCACTGTTGAACACTAAAGAGTAACGATCTATATATCCAGTCACAACAACACGAACCATCGTATTGTTGTATGGTTGGTTATATTGTCGATAACGTTATTATCTCATCCACATGTGACTTGTTCTCGTGATGATACAATTGTTGACATAGCGCTAGGCAACAAGCACTTGCTCACTCAGCGTTAGGCAACAAGCACTTGCTCACTCAGCGCTAGGTAACAAGCACTTGCTCACTAAGCGTTAGGCAACAAGCACTTGCTCACTCAGCGTTAGGCAACAAGCACTTGCTCACTCAGCGTTAGGCAACACGCACTTGCTCACTCAGCGCTAGGCAACAAGCACGTACTCACTCAGCGTTAGGCAACTAGCACTTGCTCACTCAGCGTTAGGCAACAAGCACTTGCTCACTCAGCGTTAGGCAACAAACACTTGCTCACTCAGCGTTAGGCAACAAGCACTTGCTCACTCAGCGTTAGGCAACAAGCACTTGTTCACACAGCGTTAGGAAACAAGCACTTGCTCACTCAGCGTTAGGCAGCAAGCACTTGCTCACTCAGCGTTAGGCAACAAGCACTTGTTCACTCAGCGTTAGGCAACAATCACTTGCTCACTCAGCGTTAGGCAACAAGCACTTGTTCACACAGCGTTAGGAAACAAGCACTTGCTCACTCATTATATGAACTGAATTATTAGCTTCATTAGAGTCTACATAATTAGTTCTTTTGACTGTCCTTCCACGATCTATTTCTTGTTGTATATATATATAAAGAAATAATATGTATTGTTTTTCGTTAACGTTATATTTGATATTGAAGATCAATACATTGTACTTCTCGCAAAGCATAAAAAAAACCCAAAAGAAACCTATTGATTATGAGATACTTTCGTGTTACCTTATTTGTTTAGTTACTGTCCTGTTGTTGGTGTAACTTATTTGTTTAGTTACTGTCCTGTTGTTGGTGTAACTTATTTGTTTAGTTACTGTCCTGTTGTTGGTGTAACTTATTTGTTTAGTTACTGTCCTGTTGTTGGTGTAACTTATTTGTTTAGTTACTGTCCTGTTGTTGGTGTAATGTGTCTAATACAGTTGTATAATCTAGTACTAGATAGAGGCGTATACCTTTGGCCAATTTAATGGAAGAACTATTCCAATTACAAATTATCATATAAATATTTTGGAGTTACATTGAGCAGCGAATGAATGTTCTACGAAAGTTAAAATACAAACTTTCTCGGAAAAATCTAGAGACATTAAATGTAGTTTATACCAGACCAAATTGTTAATATGCTTGTGAAGTATGTGACAATTGTGGAATAGGAAATTCTAATAAACTTGATCGGTGGTAATTTAAGGCCGCTAGAATTATTACATGTCTTCCAATGTTTGATAGTTCCATTTTGATTTATAAAGAGTTAGGCTGGGAATCATTGACAGAAATAAAAAAAGGAGAACATTACAAATGGTTTATAATATTCAAAATAATAATGTACTGAGGTATCTTTGTGACATAATTGCACCATCAATTCAAACTACAACTGTTATACGTAATGGCAGTGATATCATAATACCATTTTGCAGACTATCGATTACTTATTACTCATTTATTCCCTCAACTATATATACGTCAATGGAATGTCTTAGATTAATTACCTCGATATGTGGATTATATCGCAAAATTTTAAACTGAATTAAGAAAACAGAAAAAATATTAGTATCTAAACATTACGAAATTGGACCTCGAAAACTTAACATTGCACTAACCAAGGATTTATATAGTAGGACTATATAAATCCTTGCACTAACCAACCTTCGATGTTTTGCTTCTTTCTTGAATTATGATTTGTTCAAAGTAAATATTTACTCAGATCCGTCTTGTCGTTGTGGTGCCAAACGTGAAGACCTTTATCATTTCTTCTTCGATTGTTCCTATTATATACATACAATGTATACATTGTTTCACGGATATTAATGTAAGTAATATTGATATACATGCATGCTCTATCAAATAATGGTGAAACGTATTGTACATACGAGAAGACTTTATATGTTTATTCAACTTGTGTCTTATCCTTTTTGCACATTTGAGCAAATAAAATATGTTTAGCCTAAGCTAAACATGAAAGTTGTCAGTTTGATTCCCACTGGTTAGGATGTCTACTCGATACACATTTGTCAGATAAAGTGTGTCCGTGACTTACGGCAGGTTGGTTGTTTTTTCTGTGCACTACAGTTTCGAAGCATGGTTGAAAGTGGCCTTGGACAACTACAACTCTGAGCCGCTATAGCAAATGTAGTTGTGCTATCAAACTGTCAGTTATTGATTGGGTAAATGTTGACAATTAGCGTAATTGTACTATATATTCTTGTGATATATGAACGATGGAAATAGACTTATGAATTATTAAAATTTCAATTTGCAAATGTAATTATTATCTGTTGTATAAATCAACTGATTTAAAAAAAGTTTTGATAATATTGAGGAAATCTGGAGTTATGAATCAATGAATGTTAGTTGAGTGATTTTAAATTCATATGATATTTAAGAAATAATTCATGGAAGCCAGAGTTTGTATACAGTTTTAACATGGGAAACATTATTTTCGTACAAATTTTATCCCGAGCGTAAGCGAGTGATAAAATGCAACGCAAATAATGTTACCCATGTCAAAATGTGATACAAACTCTGGCTTCCATGAATTATTTCGATTCTAGTAGGAAAAATCTAACTTATTTTTTGAAGTGGAAGTCGGTAATGGAAATGCACTTCATAACAAAATTCACTAACCTTCATGTTTTACAGTTTACAGTTGTTTTTCTTTTATGTATAAATAGAATGTGATGCTCTGAAGTTACTGATATTTTCCAATTTAATGGCATTTTGAATTTAGCAACTTAAACAAGTAAAATGCTCACAAAATCTTAAAATAAATCAGTAACCATGTCTTTCAATGTCATCAGCGTTCCTTGTAAACAACTTCCGGAAGATGTTAAATTTCAAAAATCAAAATCCATTGATGGTTGTCTTAAGTATTTATTCCGGAAAAATATAGGCAAAAACAATATAGGCATTTTTATGTTTGTTATGCACCACAGTGCTGTATGAATACATAAATTCACTAGGGAATTATGTTTGTAATTTGTTAGTCAATACGCATGAGCGAATTAAAATATATCGTGAGTTTTATCACTGTATTATTTATATAGCCAATGAAGGACGTCATGTTAGAATTCTTAATAAACTACTACTGTTTATTATAATTTATCCTGCAATTTGTATTTTGTGTACTAATACAGGATGTCAAATAAACCTCAGAGTTATTAGGTCATTTTTGGTACCTGATTCATGTAGAGCAATAGAAAGAAACGATAACAGTATTAGTAATAGTATTTGTTGCTTCTCCGCTAAGCACGGAGCATTAAGAAGAATGAGAAGAGACTGGTTGGCTCAAAATCAGGATAATGTGTTCCAGTGGGGCGAAATGTTTCAGTGAGCTAGCACTATTAAAATCCAACTCAGCGTGTTGGTCTAGAACAAAGCGGACCTCATCATCATCTCATTAAAAATTAACTTGTTCTCGCCATGAAATAGCTGAAAAATTGCGTTAAACAATAATCATTCACTCCCTCACTCCTTTATTTCATTTGTTAACAATTGATCATTTGACAATATCAACAGAACGATGGGACTGTTTATGGGTAGTAACATTGCTTATTTCATAACGTGTGGTTTCTGTTTTTAAAAAGGAGGAGTATGGTAATTATGTTTTGTACTTACTGTAAATAAAGAAGATCTATTTGAAATTTGTATCTTTTAGAATTGGTTGTAATGAAGTTATGGGATGCACAGCTCTTGGACCGATGTTCATGGGTATGGCAAGGGATCACTGGTTTGAAATGCTGGAAAGTCCTAGGAAACCAGTTGCCCAGTGGTATCCTCTACAAGAACACGTACCATTATGTGCAACCAATAATATCCCAGTAAATAAATGCAAGACCTGTCATTCTAGGCAAACTACTATAGACTCGAGTGATGGCAGCACCATATAGAATTATCTTAGTGTAAAAAGGAACTATATACATTGATAGAAATGTCTTCAATGTCTAGAGAAATAAATCTTGATGTGTTCTTGATAGAAGCCATGAACTATAAGATAAAGAACATATCAATATCAAATTATATTTTAAACGTCACATGATGTTTTTTTTTATTGTATACAGTGGAACTTGTGCAATCCGACACCTGAGTTTTCCGACATCCTGTGACATCCGACAAAAATTTATGGTCCCAAAGTAGGTCTGTTATTATAAATAAAACTTGAGTAATCCGACATCCTGTACAATCCGACACATTTCCCTGGTCCCTCGGTGTGTCGGATTAGACAGGTTCCACTGTATATACATTGTATGTTAATATTTTATAAACTTTTTTTATACATAAATGTGCATTTGAAGATACTTAGAACTTCAGATATATCCGGTGTGTAAAGTGAAATATATATATATATATATATATATATATATATATAAATAAAAACTATAACACAAATTTCCCAGACGTTTCGGCCATTCCGGCCTTCTTCATTGGAAATATTTTTAACACTAAGGGTAACAATGGTTGCCAGAAACATGACGTTATAATTACAGTCACTGACGCTATTTTGCCGCAATTGAATTTAACATTCGTACTGTGTATTTAATCCATATGGTTCCAATGTTTTGAACTTTTTTTATCCAGAATGCTTCTTTTACTTTTCTGTATGTTTCAGTGCCGAAAACTCTTTCAATGCCGAATACTTTTAGATCTTCCGCAGAATGGCAATGTTGCGTAAAGTGATTTGCAATTGGATAGTCTGTTTTCCGTGTCCGTATTTTTGAAAAATTTAGGAGCATTCGTTGGTATAGCGTATCTCCTGTTTGTCCTATGTATATTAATCTGTTGCATTCTGTACAGTTGATACCGTAAATAACTCCCACAGTTTTACAATCAATCAATCCTTGAACGGTGTACTCGTTTCCGTCGTTGTCTTTAAATGTTCCACTCTCAATAACATGAGAACATAAAACACAGTTTTTAGCACACGGGCGACAAACATTTTGTTGTTTGTAAAAAATCAAATTATGTTTCTTGTGTACCAGTATGTCTTTTATATTTTTGTCGCGTTTGAAAGCTACAATCGGCGGGTCAGGAAATGCTTTTTTGAGCCGGTCGGATTGATGTAAAGTTTTTAGGTGTTTCCGGAGGATCGAGTGAATATTCGGGAGAGCTTTNTGTTGTTTTCGGTTTTTAGTTTATATTTCAAAAGTTCTTTTCTGTCAAGAATGTCCACTTTTTGAAGTTGTTCTTCAATGGATGTATTTTTATAACCTCGCTTTTGTAAGTTCATTTTAATTTCTTCTCTTCTTTTCATGTAGTCGTCCTCTTCTGAGCATATTCGTTTTACTCGAACCCCAAGGCCGTAGGGTATCGCCCGTTTAACTGCGTTCGGGTGGCTAGATGTAGCTTGCAAATATTGATGCTTGTCTGTATTTTTGGTGTATAAATCCGTTTTTATGTTTCCATGGTCAATTATAACATTCACATCTAAAAACTCAATTTTGTCGGAAGAGTAACGTAGTTCAGTTTTGATTCTTGGATGTAATTTATTTGATAATTCGTGAAATATTTTAAGTTCGGTTTCTCCGTATTCCCATAATCCCCATACGTCATCAACATATCGCCAATACGCCAGCGGTTTTAGTTCACTTTTTTTAAATAAATTTTGTTCCCACTGCCCGAGGTATGTGCTTGCGTAATTCATTCCAAGGTGCGATCCGATCGCTGTCCCTTCCGTTTGTAAATAATGTTTTCCATTAAAACAAAAATTGTTGTTTTCTAAAACAATGTCTAACATTTTGAGTACGTCATTTGTTGGTATTGAATTACTCGATCTTTTATTTAAAGCATCTTTACACGCTTCTCTTGCTTCTTTTCTGGGGACACTAGGGTATAAACTTTTGACGTCTAGACAAAACATGATCGTATTTTGTGGTATTGGTTGCTGTAGGGTTTTGAGTTTAACTAAAAAATCCGTTGTGTCTTTAATAGAACTATTTAAGCCGCGTACATGTTCATCAAGTTCATTTTCAACTATTTCTGCGACTTTCTCGGTCGGATGGTTCCTACCATTTATAATGGTTCTCACTGGATTGTTTGGTTGATGTATTTTCGGCTTTGCTTGTACTTTTCCCGGTACCGTTCCTTTAGGAAGTAAGTATTTTCTCATATCCTTGTCAATTATATTTCTTTTGTAAAGATCCTCTACTAATTTTTTCACTTTATTTTCATTCTTTTGAGTAAGATCTTTCTCAATAGGCGTATACGTTTCATTATTTTCTAGTTCTTTCTCAACTTCTAACTGATAGTCGTCTCTGTTCATAATTATTATGCCTGACGATTTATCGCTTGGTCTTATAACGATTGTGTCATCATACAATAATTCCCGCATTGCCTTTTCTCCGAACTTTAAAATGAATGTAAGCACGGAAGAAGAAAAGGCAATGCGGGAATTATTGTATGATGATACAATCGTTATAAGACCAAGCGATAAATCGTCAGGCATAATAATTATGAACAGAGACGACTATCAGTTAGAAGTTGAGAAAGAACTAGAAAATAATGAAACGTATACGCCTATTGAGAAAGATCTTACTCAAAAGAATGAAAATAAAGTGAAAAAATTAGTAGAGGATCTTTACAAAAGAAATATAATTGACAAGGATATGAGAAAATACTTACTTCCTAAAGGAACGGTACCGGGAAAAGTACAAGCAAAGACGAAAATACATAAACCAAACCATCCAGTGAGAACCATTATAAATGGTAGGAACCATCCGACCGAGAAAGTCGCAGAAATAGTTGAAAATGAACTTGATGAACATGTACGCGGCTTAAATAGTTTTATTAAAGACACAACGGATTTTTTAGTTAAACTCAAAACCCTACAGCAACCAATACCACAAAATACGATCATATTTTGTCTAGACGTCAAAAGTTTATACCCTAGTGTCCGCAGAAAAGAAGCAAGAGAAGCGTGTAAAGATGCTTTAAATAAAAGATCGAATAATTCAATACCAACAAATGACGTACTCAAAATGTTAGACATTGTTTTAGAAAACAACAATTTTTGTTTTAATGGAAAACATTATTTACAAACGGAAGGGACAGCGATCGGATCGCACCTTGGAATGAATTACGCAAGCACATACCTCGGGCAGTGGGAACAAAATTTATTTAAAAAAAGTGAACTAAAACCGCTGGCGTATTGGCGATATGTTGATGACGTATGGGGATTATGGGAACACGGAGAAACCGAACTTAAAAGATTTCACGAATTATCAAATAAATTACATCCAAGAATCAAAACTGAACTACGTTACTCTGCCGACAAAATTGAGTTTTTAGATGTGAATGTTATAATTGACCATGGAAACATAAAAACGGATTTATACACCAAAAATACAGACAAGCATCAATATTTGCAAGCTACATCTAGCCACCCGAACGCAATTAAACGGGCGATACCCTACGGCCTTGGGGTTCGAGTAAAACGAATATGCTCAGAAGAGGACGACTACATGAAAAGAAGAGAAGAAATTAAAATGAACTTACAAAAGCGAGGTTATAAAAATACATCCATTGAAGAACAACTTCAAAAAGTGGACATTCTTGACAGAAAAGAACTTTTGAAATATAAACTAAAAACCGAAAACAACAGAGTACCACTTGTATTAACATTTTCTAAAGCTCTCCCGAATATTCACTCGATCCTCCGGAAACACCTAAAAACTTTACATCAATCCGACCGGCTCAAAAAAGCATTTCCTGACCCGCCGATTGTAGCTTTCAAACGCGACAAAAATATAAAAGACATACTGGTACACAAGAAACATAATTTGATTTTTTACAAACAACAAAATGTTTGTCGCCCGTGTGCTAAAAACTGTGTTTTATGTTCTCATGTTATTGAGAGTGGAACATTTAAAGACAACGACGGAAACGAGTACACCGTTCAAGGATTGATTGATTGTAAAACTGTGGGAGTTATTTACGGTATCAACTGTACAGAATGCAACAAATTAATATACATAGGACAAACAGGAGATACGCTATACCAACGAATGCTCCTAAATTTTTCAAAAATACGGACACGGAAAACAGACTATCCAATTGCAAATCACTTTACGCAACATTGTCATTCTGCGGAAGATCTAAAAGTAGTCGGCATTGAAAGAGTTTTCGGCACTGAAACATACAGAAAAGTAAACGAAGCATTCTGGATAAAAAAGTTAAAAACATTGGAACCATATGGATTAAATACACAGTACGAACGTTAAATTCAATTGCGGCAAAATAGCGTCAGTGACTGTAATTATAACGTCATGTTTCTGGCAACCATTGTTACCCTTAGTGTGTAAAATTTTTCCAATGAAGAAGGCCGGAATGGCCGAAACGTCTGGGAAATTTGTGTTATAGTTTTTATTTATACATAATTAGAGACTTTATATATATATATATATATATATATACATTGTACATCTTTGTAAGATTTGCTTTAGTAGTGTTTTTAAATCATACATATTTTACAATAAGAAGACAATTTTATTAACTTTAACGGTGCTTCCAAGCATATTTAAAAAGCGGTTAACTCTAAGTATAAATTTGAATGTCAAAGAAACTTTTATTTGTATTCTGTACACTGGTTTAAAACTGGATTTCTAGTGAGAATTAGCACAATCACATTAAAGTCACACGTTAAATATTGTACATTCCTTTACCATCTGGCACAAGTCAATCTAACCTTCCTCTTCCTTGATATTCAAAAAATCTATTCGATTCTCTCCTGCTTAACAATGCCTTTACTGCCTGTATGCTAAGTCGTTGCCAGGCTTTTGTCAACGACTCATTCATTGTTTACCACACTTCACCTGAGGGTTAAACCGGGTTTTGTCAGAAGTTCACGGTTTGTAGCATATTAATATATCATTTTATTCAGATTACAATTAACATAAACCTATTTCATTGTTTGCAAGTGTTTTTTTTGTCAGTTTTTAAAGCTTCCCCCAACTTTCCAGTTCATTTTCGATGTTTGCCTCCCTTCTCCATATGCGCCAAAACACTTGTCCCCCCCCCCATTTTCCAGATCATCTTCGATGTTTGCCCCCCGCCTTTTCCATTTGCCTCAATAAGTGTTCTCCCCAATTTTCCAGTGCATTTGCGATGTTTGTCCCTCTTTCCATTGGCCTCCAAATGCTTTTCAACAATTTACGCCGCTAATCTATAGGATTACCTTACTTTTACCGTTCTATGGTTGTGCCCCATTATTTCTAAGTAATAGGTCGAATTAAATAATTTTAACAATTATCACATACTTATATATGATCTATTTGATTAGCTTTTGTAACAATGATATATGTAGTTCATATTTTCCCATGATCTTTGTGTGATATATATATATATATAATTATTTTCCTCCTACACTACCAGGGTCAGTCGTGGTCGTGATCGTATGGTAGTTGAATTTAAAACTATCTATGCAATCAGTGATATCACTACAAAAGTTGTGAGTTCAAATCCGTTCATGGAGAGGTGTACTCGATACAAAATTTTGTGATAAAGTTTTCAATGACTTGCCACAGGTCGGTTGCTTTCTCCTGGTACTCCGGTTTCCCCCACCAATAAAATTGACCTCTACGATATAACTGAAATATTGTCGAAAGTAGCGTTAAGTATCGTAACCCTAAACCCTTACCCAACACTGTCATCCATGAATATTAATTCAGTAAGCATGCGTCGATCTTAACGGATTTTTCCGTTTTATTCTTTTTTTTTTCACATCCACATAATGTCGTAAAAGTCTCATCACTCTGTGATGTTTTTCTTGTATTTTTACACAAAATCTTTCCTTGTGTAATTGTTTGCCATTTTTAAATGAGACCTCAGCTCAAAATTATTGAATATTATTGCTTTAAATGTCATTTTGATATTAGCATTCATTTTGTTTATCAATATCTTCATGCTTATGCTCTGTACTACATGAACTATTTTTCCAAAATGTGTTATTTTCGTTTTATTTGGCATACACTTGAATTATTGCAATATTCTATGTATGATCCCAGTTTGGGAACTCCCACGTTTATAGTTTCATCTTTATTTGTTAAAAGTTGCCTCAAAATCTGATGTAGAAAAAGTTGCAACATGTATGCAATATTTACAATGGTTTCAAGTTCGGAGATACCTTTTTTACATTTTTAAATTAGATAACGCTATATATATATGCTGGAAGTTCCTATTCTTTATCATAACCATCATGTTGTGGTCTTTATTTTTGCAACTTCTTGGTTAAAACAAAATATTCAGATTCTATAAAACATGGTGCTGCATCATGGAAAACTGGAAACTTGACAACCCATTATTGGAAGTGTATGCTGACATCTTATATAAATATCAAACAATTCTTTTTTTTTTTAATTCATTTTTGCTTTGAAATAAAATATTGAAGGACACTAAGAAATTAAGATAAAAGCAAATCAACTTTTGGAATATCGAGTGCATCCTTGATAAGTGTTATAATGAACATTTAATAATTCAACAAAATAATCGATTGTATAACATTAAAACGTAACATAATAACCTTTAATAATGGAAATATGAAATATCAATATATTATAGAATTCCATTAAGTATGTTTTTAATAGATTGTCTTCATATAACAACTGTTTTAAAAAGATAATAAAACTGAGTGGTATGAATAATTTAAAAACTGAGATAGTTAAGACATAAAAGGTAGTCATGTAGAAGATTCATAACTTCCTTGATCCTTGAGTTTTGTTAATAATCTGTGATTATCCATTATTGATGTCTGTCTTATTTGTGATAACGTAAATCGTAAATGAAATTGGCATAGACCATGCATAGTTCAAAACTACAGTTTTATGAACATTTAAAACCCAAAATGTCTATGTTTATGAACATTTAAAGCCCAAGTTGCCCATGCTTACGAACATTTAAAGCCCAAGTTGTCTATGTTTTATGAACATTTAAATCCCAAGTTGTCCATGTTTTATGAGCATTTAAAGCCCATGTTGTCTATGGTTTATGAACATTTAAAGTCCACGTTTTCTATGGTTTATGTACATTTAAAGCCCAAGTTGTCAATGTTTTATGAACATTTAAAGCCCAAGTTGTCCATGTTTTATGAACATTTCAAGCCCAAGTTCTCTATGTTTTATGAACATTTAAAGCCCATGTTGTCTATGGTTTATGAACATTTAAAGCCCATGTTTTCTATGGTTTATGAACATTTAAAGCCCATGTTGTCTATGTTTATGAACATCTAAAGAGCCCAAGTTGTCAATGTTTATGAGCATATATAGCCCAAGTTCTCCATGTTTTATGGACATTTAAATCCCGAGTTGTCTATGTTTATGAACAGTTAAAGCCCAAGTTATCCATGGTTTATGAACAGTTAAAGCCCAAGTTATCCGTGGTTTATGAACATTTAAAGCCCAAGTTATCCATGGTTTATGAACATTTAAAGCCCATGTGTTCTATGGTTTATGAACATTTAAAGCCCATGTTTTCTATGATTTATGAACATCTAAAGCCCAAGTTGTCTATGTTTATGAACATTTAAAGCCCAAGTTATCCATGGTTTATAAACATTTAAAGCACAAGGCGCAGCCGAGGTCTTTAAATATTCATAAAACATGGACAACTGGTGTTTGTCCAGTGTAGAACATAATCACTTCTCCGAGAATGCTAAAGTGTACATTCAAAATTATACACTTCACACCATTTGAAAGTAAGTACTAAGTCGTATGTTAATTTTGGCTATACAATAAGTTTAGAAATTGACACAATTATTATGAGAACTTAGATAACAGATGTCAACTATTTATAATGAGACTACAAACAAACCAATGTGTATGTTTTATTACTACATATGTATATTTCAGAATTATATTCATTTAGAGTGTTTCTTATTCCTAAATAGTAGATAATTTGTTATTCCTAAGCAGTTTAGTATATACATATTTTATCAACAACTGAGCATAATGTTATTCATAAACAATTGGGTATTTGTTATTCCTAATATTTTATAATTTGTTATTCCTAATAGTGTATAATTTGTTATTCCTAATAGTGTATAATTTGTTATTCCTAATAGTGTATAATTTGTTATTCCTAATATTTTATAATTTGTTTTTCCTAATAGTGTATAATTTGTTATTCCTAATAGTGTATAATTTGTTATTCCTAATAGTGTATAATTTGTTATTCCTAATAGTGCATAATTTGTTATTTTTAGTAGTGTATAATTTGTTATTCCTAATAGTGTATAATTTGTTATTCCTAATAGTGTATAATTTGTTATTCCTAATAGTGTATAATTTGTTATTTCTAATAGTGTATAATTTGTTATTCCTAATAGTGTATAATTTGTTATTCCTAATAGTGTATAATTTGTTATTCTAAATCAATTGAGTATTTGTTACATTTGTATATCTAATAGTTTATGATTTGTTATTCCTGTGCAATTTAGTATATGTTATTCCTGTGCAATTTAGTATATGTTATTCCTAAGCAATTGAGTTTGTTTTCCAAATAATTGAGATACTTTATAAATAATTGAGTTGAAATTGAGAATTTGTTAATTATATGTTTTCCTAATAAATGTGGCGTTTTCATAAAAAATGTGAATCGGTTGTTATCAGTATTCAATTGAGCATTTGCTTCCATAAATAATAAAGCATTCTACTCCTAAACATATGCACATTTGTTTTCCAAGCAATATAGCATTTTTTTTATTCATGAATCCTTTAAATCTGCTAAAAAAATGTAAAGCTAGAAAAAAAAAAAAAAATTGTTGAATTAAACGAGGATTCTCATGGTAAATAGCTTAGTGGGTTTTATTACAGAAATTGTTTTTCTTAAAAATAATATTATTTTCTTTCATGAATTATGAAATTGATCAATGTCATGAAAATAAAGGTAACTAGGATACCAAATGCATATTTCAAGCATATTTCTTTAAAAAAAAACACAACAGAAGAACCATTTTGATAGTACCATACTGATATTGATTTCAGCAATAAAAGTTTCCGTATTAAACAGAATATTTAAATAATAGTTTTTGTTTTCCAATAAAATGTAGTATATAATCAAAATTGTAGATATGTTTATTTTGTGGAATTGACGTTTTCCTGGACTTTTTATCCCTATCAGTTCAGGAATTCCATATGAAATATCAGTACTGTTAAAATTGATTAGCTTGTCTATTTATTTACAATGTTAGTTTTGGAAAATATTATTGGTAAATACTTATAAATATAGCAGGTTCATCATACTTATTGATGAGAACATATCTAAATAACAAACTACTTTGCGATTGGTTTTGGAACTTATAGTAGGACGAAATTCAACAGAGGGATAATTTATCTGGGACTTACAGTAGGACCTATTTCAACAGAGGGATAATTTATTTGGGACTTACAGTAGCACCAAATTCAACAGAGAGATAATTTATTTGGGACTACAGTAGGACGAAATTCAACAGAGGGATAATTATTTGGGACTTACAGTAGGACAAAATTCAACAGAGGGATAATTTATTTAGGACTTACAGTAGGACGAAATTCAACAGAGGGATAATTATTTGGGACTTACAGTAGGACAAATTCAACAGAGGG
Source organism: Gigantidas platifrons (assembly GCA_002080005.1). NCBI lineage: Eukaryota > Metazoa > Mollusca > Bivalvia > Mytilida > Modiolidae > Gigantidas > Gigantidas platifrons. The sequence continues at coordinate 162,195 of MJUT01009638.1, forward strand.
ATAATTTATTTGGGACTTGCAGTAGGACGAAATTCAACAGAGGGATAATTTATTTGGGACTTACAGTAGGACAAATTCAACAGAGGGATAATTTATTTGGGACTTGCAGTAGGACAAATTCAACAGAGGGATAATTTATTTGAGACTTGCAGTAGGACAAATTCAACAGAGGGATAATTTATTTGGGACTTGCAGTAGGACAAATTCAACAGAGGGATAATTTATGGTGAAATTTGGCAAAAAGATTTGAACATTAATCTGTATGTGTATGATTATATTGACGTTATACTCGATTAGACGATTAGAGCCATTGTTTAAAATTAGCACAAATACCTAAGATGATTTTCTCCTTATTTTTATATAGTATATGTTGTGATAGATGTTTTCCATATACTGTTGGAACTTGGCTTGTATAAGATATTTAATTACACTTTGTTACTTTTGTGAATGACTTACAGTTGTAATTGTTACTTTTGTGAAATACGTATTAGTGTGTTCATTTTCCTTCTTGTTGTGACAGTAATATAATAATTACTTCCCTTGTTAAACAAATACATATATATACCAAATATGTAAATATATACATTTTGTTAATTTATAAATGTTATAAAAACGTAGATATCTAATATAGTGGGCATGACGCTTAGCTGGAATAACTTTCATCAGGTATGCTATAAATGTTAAGATTGTGATATTTTTAAATAAAAGATACAATAATGCTTCTATATTACAATTTTTATACGCTCCCGTTATTTCAGTGAAAGTAGCTAACATTTTCATTACAATGAAAAGAGTTTTGAAAATAAGACTATCAGTCATCTGTTTGTGATGTAAGGAATGAATCGTGAGGGCATACATGGAGTTTATGCAATCGATATAACCAATAAAACACAGAGCTTCAACATGGAGAAAATAAATAAGGTAAAAAAAATCCATTACAAAAGTTGACAAATATAACTACTAAGGTAAAGATAATCTTATTAAAAAAATAATGAAATTGCAATTTATTGCTTTTCTGTTTAATAAAACACTTAATAACACTTGCACTCGGCTTCACCTCGGATAAAAGTCGATGTCTCGGGAGTTTGGTATTACGTTCTGGCCCCGGCGCCACAAAACTTGAGAATTTACTTAAGTCTGAGAATATTCTCAAATAAGGAACTCAGCCAATCAAATTTGAGTATTTCCTTATTTGAGAATATTCTCAGACTTAAGTAAATTCTCAAGTTTTGTGGCGTCGGGGCCATATCAAATAAATAATTGTATAATATTGCTACACGACACGCTTGGCAGCTGGCCTTATTAGGCTTACACAATAACATTTGGAATCTTTTAAGTGCTAGCTTGAAATGTTGCGAGTTAAATTTTCGGTCTTTATTCAGTGTAATGAACAGACATTTGTCAGTGACATGACTGTGTTTTATACGAATACTTCGGTTTCTTCCACTAATAAAAATGGTCGCCATGATATCACTAAAACCTTAACAACACCAACAACTCACGTACTGAATATAAAATTGATCAATACAAAATAAGACTTTACCAGTTAAAAAATAAAACTCTTCACTGAACAATTGTAGGGATTATATTATTTATATCTGACAAATCATGGATTAATTTAAGTTTTTGGAAGATACAAAACCATAATAGCATATATCGTTAGCACCGTTGATAAGTCAAACCTTCAATTTGACTACATATATTATCGAGATTACTAATAATATTCCAGGCAATTTTTCTAGGTCTTCAAATACTGTGCGTTTCATAATTATTTATATAACTACAAACATGTTGCAAAATCAGTGAAAAGATTTAATTAGTGACCAAAGCGACATAACCCAATAAATACTTTTCATAAATAGCATAAGCAAAGAAAGCATAATCAGAAGACGTAAATCGACAACATACAATACAATGGCCAAAATAAAAGAATAACAGCACAAACAAGGAAAAATGGATCTACAAAATACCACACAAAAAAATAAAAATTGGGCAACACGAATCCCACAAAAAACCGGGGATGAACTGGAGGGTATATTCTTGGATAACTTAGGTAAAATTGTAGTCCATTTCTTATAGTTTTAACCTTCAAATACATAGTATAACTCGAACATCGGGTTCATTTTACTTCGACATGGCATGGTTCCAGTGTATGTTCTAATACTTTAATAAAGAGGATAATAAGTGGAGTGGAGAAGAGATAAAACTTTTGTCCTGATCCATCTAATATTGGTTTATTTACGATTTTACCATGGGCAGGTGTAATAAATTCGATGTGCTAAAATCGGGGTAAAATGTTCCCCAATATATGACCTACTATATTTGTATAATCTCCAATGAAATGATGTGGTACATTGTTTCTGTACTAATTATATGAATCTTTTCTGTAATGATTCAATCATATTCACATACTAATAAAAGACGTGAAAATACACAAGACAATATATTTAATAAAACAGTCAACATTTAAAACAAATAATCAAGTAATAAACTTATTTCAAGTGCATTGCTATGACAATTTTTTTCTTTTTTCTTTTGTACTTTGTTAGTTGTTTACGAGACAACAACACAACAACGTCCAACAACAAGCGATCAAACAGCAGTCCTCGGCTAACTCTCTATCCCTTTCTCGTTGATTTTGACCTTCCACGTATACTCTAAAAGAAGAAAATGCACTCAGTAATGAAGATTCTATTTTTTTTGTTTACACTTTTTAAAATAACACTCTAAGTACTGTGCAGAGTATTGGTTGCTGTTGTTGTTGTTGGTTATCTTGTCTACTCTTACTGTTTAAAGTTTGCCCGAGTCAGGGGCGGATTCAAGGGGGGCGCACCCGGCGCGCGCCCCCCCTCAAATTGGAAAAAATATGATTTTTTTGCGTAAAATTGTGATTTTTCACACGAAATACCCCCAACATTTTCGCGCCTCCCTCCGCTCGGCGCGATTTTTTTAAGTGCGCCCCCCTAACTTGAAATCCTGGATCCGCCCCTGCGAGTATTGGTTCCCGTTGTAATGATTGGTTATATTGTCTACCATTACTGCTTAAGTTTTTTAAGAGTTCTGGTTCCTGTTGTAATGATTAGTTATATTGTCTACCATTACTGCTTAAGTTTTTTAAGAGTTCTGGCTCCTGTTGTAATGATTGGTTATATTGTCTACCATTACTGGTTAAGTTTTTTAAGAGTTCTGGTACCTGTGGTTGTGGTTGGTTATCTTGTCTACTGTTACTGTTTAAAGTTTGCCTGAGTAAGTGAGTGAGTAAGTGAGTGACTGTTGTTTTAAGCCAAATGAGGAAATAAGATTATATTGATGTCTACTTTGTATTAGTAGGCAAGCCTCTCCACTCGGACACATTATCATGATTCAGAGCCAACCAGTCTTTGTTGTTACTCCTTAATGCAGAAAAGCAGTACATACCAATTTGATAGTCTTTGGTTCGAGCTGACCGTCGCTTGAACACGAGGCAAGAACGATAACCATTACACTATTGATAAGTTTGGGTTTGCCACGGTACTGGTTCTTGTTATTGTGGTGAGTTGTATCATCGACCATTACTGTTTTGACAGAGTGGTTGGTAATAGTGCCGATCATTACCGCTTTACAATTCTTACATTTTAAATCATACATATGTTGACATCTCTATTGGTACACATGGGTGCAGACTTAATTTAGCATATACACAGACGCCAATATTTCAGTTATATTGTGGCGGTCAATTTTTTGGGTGGCGGAAACACGAGTACCCGGAGAAAACAACTGACCTGCCACAAACCTTATCGTATTATATTGTATCGAGTACACCTCGCCATGAGCGGGATTCGAATTCACAACTTAAGTGGTGATAGGAACTGATCGATTGATTACACAGGTAGTTGTAAATCAACTACCAAACGATAACGACTACGAATGCCATTTCGTAGTAAGTGAATTTGTTTTTAAAGGATAGTTACTTACACAGTTGGTTGTTGATACTGTGGTTGATATGCTCCTGCCGGAGGATTGTATGCCCCAGCTGGTGGTCCATATCCTCCAGCTGGTGGACCATATCCCCCAGCTGGTGGTCCATACGGAGGTGCCGAACCATAATTGGTCCCCTGTTGGTATATACCTTGACTCATCTGAAAAAGAGAAATCATTGTACAATTCACTTTTCACAAACAATATCAATAACTGACATGCTTAAAACAAATGGCTATAGAAAGATACACTTCAAATTAATTGTTGACAAATCATGATTCGTCTTGAAGCGAACCTCGAGTAAACCCAGAGGAGTAGAATAAGGACATCCCTTCTCATCTAAGAATTACAAACCTCTCTAAGAGGGATATTCCTTGGTTCACTAAAACGGCCTTTGAACGTAACAGGTTTAGAGATTATTTATTATAAGCTCCTTGTGTATAACAAAAAACAAATTTCAACATATCAAAATGAAAAAAAAATACTCAATCTTTATTTTCATGTGTATGTTTTGTAGATCGTTGTTTGTCCTTTTGTACTTTTTCTTTTGGCCATTGTGTTGTGTGTTCTTTTTCCATATACGGATTCTGATTGCTCCTTTGATATCTTCAAACTCTTCTTAATAGGTTTTATTCATTTAACCATTATATTCTCCCTTTACTCTGTGGCAATGAAAACATCCGTTTAGAGTTCTATCCTAGAGCTAGTTTATACACATTTCATTTATTGTGAACTTTCTGTTATTTCTTTTTTTTTCTTGTTTTTGCTTTCACATTATATATCATTTACAAATATGCTATTTCATAAACATGTCGTCCCATCACGATAGACAGCGGCCATCTTGTGCCACAAATTTTGGTTTAGCTCTATTTCAATATACAACATCGGCAATTAAAGTTTGAAGATACCAAAGAGTCAATCCGAATCCGTCTGAAGTTGAGGATCAATCCATGGGCAGAGAAAAAAGACGAAAAGAATCAAGATTGAGCAACAGGAACCGAACTAAAATGTGTGGTGTACTCCAGACGGGTAAATAGGTCATTCCCCATTAGTGACACCCATCGTGCTATTCATTATTGTTGTCTCATGTATATCTTCTGTTAGTGTTTGTAATTAGCTGCTGGTCTCCTCTGTGGTGTTCTCATAAATCTATCAATTAATGATTGTGATTTGTAAGTTTTATTGTTATCACTATTTGTCATTCTAACATTCCTTCAAGATGACTTGGCCTACTGATTAGTATACGTTTGTTGTTCCCATTTTGTAAAGTTTTAGTCACAGAGGGTACAGTTTCTGGTTCAGATGTTTTTGTACCAGTTGTTTCTACCAATGGTTGTATTTCTGTAGGTGTGTCACCAATATACCCTATGTGTGTATCATCAGTTTCTGTGTCATTTTTAAAATCTCGTGAACGGTCAATAATTTAATGGCCACTCTTCACACATTAACAAATCCAGTCATAATGACATTGAGTGTCTTGGATTCAAATCCAATCTGTATGTTTCATGTTATGAGTTTTTTTTAATGTATTTTCCGAATATGTAAGCTTCTTGTTATGTTTTTCCATGCATGTTCCAATCTGTAAGCTTATTGCTAGTTGTTTTTAATGAATTTTCCAATCTGTAAGCTTCTTGTTACGGATTTAACATGTATTTTCCAATCTGTAAGCTTCTTGTTATGTTTTTCCATGCATGTTCCAACCTGTAAGCTTATTGCAAGTTGTTTTTAATGAATTTTCCAATCTGTAAGCTTATTGTTAGTTTATTTTGATGAATTTTCCAATTTAAAAGCTTCTTCAAATCTTGTTATATCTGAATTTCGCACTATAAAGTTCGGACTAGATGTATTTGTCCATCATACGTAGACGGGAGATGTTTTTCACCTTTATGCGGATGGTATCTGGATTGTTGCATAAATTGGTTATCCGGGTTTTGCAAGTGTAAGGGTACAATCCTGCCATTTAGATTTATGTCCTGTACTAACAGCAACAATCTGACACTCTCAGTGTCCATGTAGACACTCCACATTTTACCTTATTCACTGAATTCTCTTAAAAGCATTCAGTCGGGACCTTACAGACAACTGCCTTTTCAATTTCGACGTTTGCTAGCCATTGTGATCGGGATAGTTTTACAAACCTGTGTACATCTTGATCTCTTAGAAAAATTGGCTTCACAAAATCATTCGAATATCTTTGGTCATTTTTAGAGTTTTATTCAGTATATGGTTTATTATGCTTAATTTCAGTATTTTGAAATAAATAAAACGTAAATATCAAATTTAGTACGCACGACGCGTTTCTGGAATAACCTTCATCAGGTACGTTACTGGAATAACCTTCATCAGGTACGTTACTGGAATAACCTTCATCAGGTACGTTACTGGAATAACCTTCATCAGGTACGTTACTGGAATAACCTTCATCATGTACGTTACTGGAATAACCTTCATCAGATACGTTACTGGAATAACCTTCATCAGGTACGTTACTGGAATAACCTTCATCAGATACGTTACTGGAATAACCTTCATCAGGTACGTTACTGGAATAACCTTCATCA
>MJUT01009638.1:173576-185971 GCA_002080005.1 Gigantidas platifrons
CCCCTTGGATCCGCCCCTGTTATATATATATATATATGTTACCTACAAAAGAAAAATAATTATATAAAATAGCCTTACTCTGTTTTATACTTTTAGACCCTTTATTAACAATGTAGATATAAATCAAAGAAATCCCAGGTACTGTACCTGTAATTAGTGTTATATTAATAACTCAAAATAGTTTGTATTTTATCTAACTTCAATATAAAAAAACAGGTTTTGTATTTACACAAGGATTTATATAGTAGGAAGGATATGAATCTCGTATTTTCTCGCTTTATCTCGTCGCGTGGCGAGGTTTTATGTAGTCCGAGATTAGGTTTTATGCTATGTACAGAGCAAAACATAATTCATTCATTTTTAAATGCCTTGAGAAAAATCGTAGGAAAATCAACCAATTAAACCAAAGTTTGTGTTATACATCGTCTATATACTATATAAATCCTTGATTTACATAGGAAAAAAATATTGTCATATTTATATTTAAACAAATATTTTTTTATAATAAATATATAATAAAACTATTTCATATACTGTATTTCTTAATTGTGACATATCTTTCCTTTGGGAAAAACACACCATTGAGAGTGTCAAGTAATAGTAATGCCCATCCAGCTTTATTTCTCTGTTCTTCAATGGGTACTCAAAATGAAGCTGTTTATAGGAAAAGTTCTTTGTCCTTGTGGAATTTATTAATAGAAGTTTAGTCAAATTATATTATACTTAATAGGACTTGTCAGCTAAACCCAAAATCATTTTTCTGGAACAATTTTCAAAAATAATGTTACAGCAAAACGAAGGAGCAATCAAAAGACAGAATGGTGAATAACAAAAAACAGAACACGAAACTAAAAATATGAGCAACACAGACCCACCAAAGAACCAGGGATGAACCTAGGTGCTCGCAAAGGGTAAACAATTCCTGCTTCTTATAAGACACCCACCATGCTACTCATATAGTCAAGTCCAGTAAAGGTCCTGAAAATGATGGAGGAAAGAAAAAATATACATAAAAGGGAAAGAATTCATTGTCATGTGAGAAACTAATGAACTCTAGGTCTATGCCATGAAATGGGCAGAGTTTGATATCAGAATGTGTTAAAATGTGACAGATACTAATGTAGAATCTGTTGTCAATTTCTCTGTTGTTGAATAAGTTATGATTTCTTTACACATGTCATTTCATCCGTGAAAGCATGTGTTAGTTTTTAGTTTTTATCTTGGTTGACCCAAAGAGTCATGTGAGATTTTGAAATCACTTGGTGTCCGTCATCGTCTGTCTGTCATAAATTATTTAAAATCTTTTCTTCTCTATGAAACCACTTGGCCGATTTCAACTGAAGTTGGTCCAAATCATCCAGATATATTTATTAAGTTTTGGTGATGTGTACATTGAACATGATATTGTGAGAAATGCTGGAGGATAGGAACAAAAACATGTGGAGTGAACTTGGTGGGATTATATATCAACAGAATCAATTCCAATGCCACTATTTAACAATATGCACATTAAGAGTGAACTTTATATGTACATGATATTGTCAAAAATGCTAGGGATTTTGATCCAGTGCAATGTTGAATGAGCTAACCAATGGTGGGATTATATATCAACAGAATAAATTCCAAAGTGGAAAATGTGCATCATGCCTGACTATTTGTTCAAATCTTGCACAAAGATGAGAATGAGAAAACTTGTATTCTCAAATATTACTTTCGTGCTAGGATATGTAGATGGTGATTTGTCTCTGAACTGTTCTGATCATCAGGTTTTATAATAACTAGAAGTCAATTTCCTTTTGTTGAGAACTTGCAGTCCTGCATATGGGTGTTACATTCAGTATAATAGTTTGTTTTGTCAGAAATCTTTAGTTGTGGTCCGATTGTTTACATTTGCTTAAATTAGATACACCTTATATACATGGAAGACATATGTCAACTATCTGTTTTACTATTAACTTATTGCAGGGGAAATTGCAAAGGTTTCATTTCCCTTGCTATACAAATATTTGTGTAATATGCATCTAGAAAGAGTTCTGGACTAGAGTCATGTCCAAACCATTCCGTTCTGAACCACATTAAAAATCTCTGATCTCTGATTAGGTCTGGGAAAACCATAAAATCAGCTTCACAAAACTAGAGGCTCCCTGGAGCCTGTAATCGCTCACCTGGTTTTCAATTTGACATCTAAAATTAATAGAAAATGGGGGTGTTACACATAATTTTGAAAGTGGGCCACCCAAAGAACATTTCAACTCAAATTTCTGAGCAAAAGATTTAAATGTGATTTTTATTTCATAATATTCCTAAACGGAATAAACTGGCTGAAAAAATCTCACAGAAAAATCCAGAATATATGTTAAACTACTCATTGCCATGTAGCTGCAGTTAAAATTTTAGTTAATTTTGACTTGTACTAAAGCAGCAATGGACAATTGAAGAAATGTTTATTTTTAGTAACAGCAGCCATCTTGAATGGAGGGCGGGGCTGTCGGACACAATATTGAAAGGAGACCACACAAGGACCATCCCAGCCAAATTTGCTTTAATTTGGTTCAGCAGTTTCAGAAGAGATTTAAATGTGATCTTTTATAAAAAAATACTTAATTTGCATAATCAATATAAATTGGCTGAAAGAAAAATTTAACAGAAAAAAAAATGGATTACATGTTAAACTACTCCTTGCCATGTAGCTGCAGTTAAAATTTGAGCTCATTTTGACTGACACTAAAGCAGCAATGGACAATTGAAGAAATTTCTATTTTTAGTAACAGCAGCCATCTTGAATAGAGGGCGGGGCTGTCGGACCCAATTTTGAAAGGGACCCACCCAGGGACCATCCCTGTCAGGTTTGGTTTAATTTGGTTCAGCGGTTTCAGAGCAGAAAATTTAAATGTGATCTTTTATTAAAATATGCCTAATTTGCATAATCAGTATAAATCGGTTGAAAGATAAATTTCACTTGTACTAAAGCAGCAATGGACAATTAAAATTTCATCCCCCTTTTTTCTATTTTTAGCTTGGTGGCCATCTTGGTTGAAGGTCGGGATTACCGGACACAATTTTTGAAAGGGGCCATCCAAGGAACATTCCAGTAAAGTTTGGTCTAAATTGGCTCATTGGTTTCTGAGAAGATTAAAATGTGAAAAGTTTACGACGGACGAAACCTGATGGCAAAAGCTCACATGGCCTTTGGCCAGGTGAGCTAAAAAAGGACAATAACTCCAAAATGGGTAATGGGATTTACTTCAAACTTGAAGGGCACGTAGATCCCGACATGCTGCACATTTTTGCCATTCAACTTAACCTTTATCTCTTATAGTTTTTGAAATATAAGACAAAAAGTATAAAAGTTTTGAAAATTTGATAAAAAAAGGGCAATAACTCTAAGATGGGTAATTAGATTTACTTCAAAATTGCAGGGTAGGTAGATCTTGCTGTGCTGATTATTTTTACTCCATGTCAGATTTCTGATATTATTAACGGTTTTTGAGTTATTACCCAAAAACCTGCATTTTACCATATGTTCTATTTTTAGTAACAGCAGCCATGTTGGCTGGTCGGCAGGGTCATCGGACATATCTTTTAAAGGGAACCTCCTAAGGATGATTCAGGCCAAGTTTGGCTTAAATTGGCCAAGTGATTTCAGAGGAGAAGATTTTTTTTAAAAGTTTACAGACGTACGACGGACGACAAGTGATGGCAATAGCTCACACAGGTGAGCTAAAAATGAAAATCTTGTCAGGAGCCATCTAATGACCATTCATGTATCAATTTGAATTCAATGAATGATTCAGTATCTGAGAAAGATTTTTTTTCTTTTTCCCATATTTAGTCTTTGTTCTACAGTGGTAGCCATCTTCAACACAAAAACAAAACAGACATTTTGTAAAGGGTCATTCAAGGCATCTTCCAGCAAAGTTTGTTGTTAAATGGATAATTTATTTCAGAGAAGAATAATTTAAAAATATTATTCCCATATAATCCTATGTGAAAACTTTTCTTTCAGTGGTGGCCATCTGGGATTTCTAATCAACAAAGGGGTGGTCGTGATCATATAGTATATGGATTTATGACTACTTGTGCAATCGGTGCCTAGGCCAAAAAAAAATATGGGAGTTTACTGTCACATGTCAAAAAAATCTAGGGTCGGTCGGTCGTAATTATTATTATTATATATTTTTTTTTAAACTATCGGCAAAACCGAAAATAGTCGTTCCCGGTTCCGGAATCCGATTCAGGTAATTTATTTTCAAAATTTCCGGTAAGCCGCAATTTGTCAGAAGCTGTTTATGACGAGTTACGCAGTTTTTCTTCCTTTTTTCCTCTCAATTTCGACAAAAAGCTAGCGGTTGAATAAATAAAACATTGCTGCTGATTAAACAACAGAATTGGTTATCCGAATTCTGTGTAAAAATTGATAGGGTTGCTAGCAAAAATTAGGGTCGGTCGGGTGACTGTAAACTCACATTTTTTTTTTTGGCCCTATCACCACTAACTTGTGAGTTCGAACCTCGATGAGGCAAGGTTTACTCGATACAACATTATGTGATCAAGTTTGTCAGTGACTTGCGGCAGGTCGATGATTTTCTCCGGTTTCCTCCACCTATAAAACTGACCAACATGATACAACTGAAATATTGTTGAAAGTGGTGTTAAATACCATTACCCACCCACCACCAATCAACAAAAAAGATGTAAATTTTGCAAGGGACAATCCAAAAATATTTCATTGCACAAATTATTGATTTAATCAAATTTCTATTTTCTCAAATAATTTGTTTTCCCTTTTCCCATATATGGTCTTTGTTAAACCCTTGTCCTGCAGTGATGGCCATATTGGCTTTCCACAGGACCAACGGTTCATATAAGGAACCTTCCTACTATGCAAGAATTTCATTACACATGTGGTTTCCGAGAAGATTTCTGAAATTTCAGTAAATCACAAAAAAATAATTGAACATACAGCTGTGTTCAATTTCTAAATGAAACGAAAATCATATGATACAAAATGTTAGAGACCATCAAAGTAACATTTCTGTCAAGTTTGTCTTCATCTGGTCCAGTGGTTTGTGCGTAATGTGAAAAACGGACAGACACAGACGACGACAAATGCAAAATGATGAAAATACTTCATATCTGATACTTTGGTTCATGTGATTTATAAAAAGAAAGTCATATAAAACTCTACTGAGACAAAATTATGAAGTAGTTTCTAATGAAGTATGCAATGCTAACATTTCCAGAGCACCTAGTCTTGTCTAAACTTCTATTTCTAATGAATGCTTTGTAGTATTGTCCTGTGTGTACGTCACTTTTTATTACATTTGAAATTGTTTTTCTAAATTTATCTGTTACAATGGTACAGTGATAAAAATAATAAAAATCAGTTTTCTCCTTTATTTTATCCCTTTTAACTTGTCAGTTTAAGATGGGTGTTTTTCATTGTCTTTATTGGTTGCCTCCCTTAGTTCTGGTGTTGTAACATCAGTGTTGACATCCATTACATTTTCACTTGAATCAGTTATTGTTTCTAGATCCCCATCTTCTGTACTCCTAATGACTTGTACACCCATGTCTTGGTTGTTTCTTATGCTTTCTGGAAACTGACATAATTTGTGCTGAAAAAAAAAAGTTTTAATGACCGTTGGTATAAAATGAGTGGACAAAATATATTTATCATTGGATTCTAATTTCAATATTGTATGTTTCACACAGCCCATAAAGTCATAGTTCACGATATTTACAGTGCCAAGTCTGACTCCAATTGGAGTATTGTTTTTATGTTTCAAATAGCCCATGAAGGCATATAGCTTACAATATTTACAGTGCTAGCCAGACTCCACTTTGAGTATTGTATGTTTCACATAGCCCATGAAGGCATATAGTTTACAATATTTACAGTGCTAGCCAGACTCCACTTTGAGTATTGTATGTTTCACATAGCCCATGAAGGCATATAGTTTACAATATTTACAGTTCTAGTTTGTGTACTTGTGGTCTTAATGAAAACATAATAATTAGATATAGTAATCAAAAGAAAATATAATCCTAATTATTTTCATTTTTTTAAAAGAAGCTGAATCTTTCCTTCATTGAAATAAATAGCGACTGTTTACAAATTATTTAACATTTCTTTGAAAGTCACAAGTCTTTGAAATCATTCATACAAACAGTGGCTAAAATAGTCCAGTGGTTTATAAGGACATATTTTCAGACAGCGGTATTTGATATTTCAGTATACATTGAATGTAATAATGATATATGGATAATTACCCTAGTTACTTTCATAGCACAACCTTCTGGTAGATTTCTCTGCATGTATTCTAAATAAACACTAGCTGTGGATCCAGTTAAATGCTTTATCTAAAATAAATTTATGAATATTATTATTGAACAATGTCTATGGCAATATGTAATCAATGCAACTTTTTGTGATAAAGTTTATCAGTGACTTGCCACCTGTCAGTAATATCTCCACATACTCTGGCTTCCTCTATCAATAAAACTGACTATTCGCTTAAACTGAAATAATTTAATAACGAAACATAGGCAAGTATATTTTCTGTGAAAATCACGACCTTTATGCCTTTACCAGGAGTACACACAACAACCCTTTAACTTTAGGAGGTGGCTAGTTTTTTTTTCTTACTCCAAATTTAATAGAAACAAATGAATATACCAGTAAGATGCTAAAATAAACTAGAGGCTCCTAGGAGCCTGTAATCGCTCACCTGGCTCAAAGTTGGCCCAGCAGTTTCAGAGGAGATAATTTTTAAGTCAATTGTGACGAATCTTCTATTTTTAGCAATGGCTGCCATCTTCTTTGGTGGCGGGGTGGGGGGTTGTCGGATATAATTCTGAAGGTAGACCATCTAAAGACCATTTCACCATAGTTTGGGCCCATTTGACCCAGCGGTTTCAGAGGAGATAATTTTTAAGTGATTTTTTGTCAAATTTTCTATTTTTAGTAATGGCGGACATCTTGGCTGGCAGCCGGGTCGTCAGACAGAATTCTGAAAGGGGATCACCTAAAGACCATTCCACCATAGTTTGGGTTCAATTGGCCCAGCAGTTTCAGAGGAGATAATTTTTAAGTGATTTTTTGCTGAATTTTCTATTTTTAGTAGCGGTGGCCATATTGGTTGGCGGTCGGGGTCGTCGGACACAATTCTGAAAGATGACCACATAAAGACCATTCCATCATAGTTTGGCCTCAATTGGCCCCGTAGTTTCCGAGGAGATAATTTTTAAGTGATTTTTAGCCAAATTTGATATTTTTAGTAACGGTGGCTATCTTGGTTGACGGCAGGGGTCATCGGACACATTTCTCAAAGAGGACCATCTGAAGACCATTCCACCATAGTTTGGGCCCAATTGGCCCAGCAGTTTCAGAGAAGATAATTTTAAGTGATTTTTTGCTGAATTTTCTATTTTTAGTAATGGCATCCATCTTGGTACGTGGGGGGGATTGTCGGACACAATTCTGAAAGGGGACCACCCAAGGACCATTCCACCAAATTTGGTTCAAATTGACCCAGTGGTTTTAGAGGAGTTGATTAAAATGCAAAAAGCTAACGACAGACGGACGCCCAGTGATAGCAATAGCTCACCTGACCCTTCAGGTCAGGTGAGCTAATAAGCCGACTCAGCAGTTTTCAATGAGAAATTTTAATCAATTTTTTTTTTAATTACCATTTTTTCATGTGTAAAAATAGAAACAATGATGAGTTTGATTCGTGTGGAAAAATAATTTCTGACCTGTCTAATCTGACACACCAAGGGACCAGGAAAATGTGTCAGATTGTACAGGATGTCGAAATGGTCAGGTTTTATTAAAGTTAAATGTCACAGAATGTCGGAAAAGGTGTAAGATTGCACAAATTCCACTGTACATCTACATGTATTTTGCAATATTTTGATAATGAATACAAACTTCATGTCGACTGCATAACCTCCTGAGCATATTTCAGGATGAATAAATAGGACCTTGCTTCTACAATGCTGGGTACATACATGTATCACTGTAGTGTACTTATAATAACCAGTCATGGACTAGAAAGTGAGATGGGACAATTTCCCCCGGAGGGTTTATATTTTGAAGTTAGAAACGAGGCTTGCCGAGTTTCTGATAAAAGAAAACATGAGCGTATGGGTGGAATTGTCCCATCTCATATTAATATCTGAATGAAGTCTTCAAAGATGAATACTGCATGAACAAAATACATAGGATTACCAAAAACAACTCTGGTATTTATGAGCCAACACAGACAATATGTAGATTTGATTTGATTTTTGGTGTTTAATGCCACTTTCAACAATATTTCAGCTATATCATGGCGACTTAGTGGTGGAGGAAGCCGGAGTACCCGGAGAGAACCACCGACCATCAGGGCTTCGTAATTTTTTTAGAATCTTACTTACCCACGGGTAAGTTGATTTCAAATTTCACTTACCCACACAAAATTTCACTTTCCCACATATTCTGAAATTCAAGCTAACTCGTCGCGCCATTTATTTATAAACTGACGATTTCTTTTTTCTTGATCATATAGACGATCCCTATCCCGTTTAGGAGCGACGACATTGTCATTTGCGTCAGTCGTCACCTTCCGTTTAATCGTAAAAAAGTTGTGAAGACTCATCTGTGCATCTATGCATCTCCGAGACGCTGATAAAAATATTTTTCCATTTCTGGTACCCTAATCAGAGCGTAAAAACATATTGGAACACAGTTGCAAGATCATTTCCGGTTTGACCAACTACCGAATTATAAACAGTGAAAAAAAATATACAACAACGTACCAATTACCCGACGGGAAATTGCGGTACTAGATTTACTTTCCCGGGATTGTTTTTCACTTTCCCCGGTAAACAGGAATTACGAAGCCCTGACCATGGGCAAGCAACTGGTAAACGTTATCACTTGCGGCTGCGAGTCGAGTGCACCCTTTTTTGTAATTTACAAAGCCGGGTGCGAACCCATGCCGTATTGGTGATAGGCTTGTATGAATTGTTAGACACACTGACCTAACTCATGGAGCCACCCGGGCCCTGACAATATGTAGAAGAATTGGTTGAATCAGGTTTTACGATGTTTGTTAAACTATACCAATTATTTCTATATATATGTTGTACATACTTCTACTACTTTGTAATATGTTCTGATTTCATACTGAACTTTTGCCCGTTTGCTTGCAAATGCTGCTTTATTAAGAGTAAGTCTGTTGAAAACTTTAGGAGGAGTAAATCTGAAATATTATTAAAGTCACATGCTAATAGTTATATTATTTCTCAACAAATTAATATTGCTTTAATAATGAGTAAGAAATGATATGGATGTAAATGAACATGAGAGACTATCCAACATTACACTTGGACATAAATTAAAGTAAAGGAACAATGTTGTTATTGCTGTTCTACATATCACAGACACGGTAGGGTCTTCAACAAGGAACAACGTTGTTATTGCTGTTCTACATATCACAGACACGGTAGGGTCTTCAACAAGGAACAACGTTGTTATTGCTGTTCTACATATCACAGACACAGTAGGGTCTTCAACAAGGAACAATGTTGTTATTGCTGTTCTACATATCACAGACACGGTAGGGTCTTCAACAAGGAACAACGTTGTTATTCCTGTTCTACATATCACAGACATGGTAGGGTCTTCAACAAGGAACAACGTTGTTATTGCTGTTCTACATATCATAGACACGGTAGGGTCTTCAAACAATGTGAACAACTCATACTCTAAAATGAGTGTTAAACGGACCGTAGTCTGCAGCTGATTGCAGGGGCGGATCCAGTACCCGGTGCACGCCCCCCTCTAAAATTGGAAAAAATATGATTTTTTTGCGTAAAATCGTGATTTTTCACACGAAATACCCCCAAAATGTTCGCCATTATTTTAAGTGCGCCCCCCCCTAACTTGAAATCCTGGATCCGCCCCTGGATTGCTACTCTTTACTTCTGTTGATCTGGTGTCATTTAGTGTATAAAATGTTATTTCCACATGCAGGGTTATTCAACAAGATAATTCCACCTTATATATGAATGCTGTCTTCTGATTGGTTGATAAAAGGGGTATTTTTTACCAATTCTTATTATTCCTCCGATTTTCCCCATCGCAAGGGTATTTGTCCTTGGGAATGCTGTATAGCGTTGTATTTGCCTAAGCAAATACCATAGTACTAGGCAAATACCACACTTGAGGGAATATCCCGTCTTTAAATAGTTTATGACGTCACGGATGACATCATGATAAACAAATTGACGATTCACTTTATTGTTGTTATTTAAAAATGAACATGTTTTGATTCTTAGTTTGAAAAAAAGCATATATTTCAAATTTATTTGCATTTTTTTTACATGCCACTGTTTTACTGGCTGTTAAATATTCGGTGGAATTAAACAAATATATCCTGTTAGTGAGGGTTACTTGCGAAAAATACCGGTTTTGAGGACAGACAAATTTCCGTCACCGCCTTAGCGGCTCGAGAAATTTGTCTCTCCTCTCAACCGGTAATTTTCGCAAATAACCCTCACTAACGAGATATATTTGCATAAAATACAATATGGGTGAAGCAATCTTACAAATAATGCATCTGAAAAAAACTTTACATTAAAGTTACATACTAAATAGTTCACAGTAAGTAAATGTTGCTTGATTATATGATCGGGAAAATAAAGTTTGTCAGTGACTTGCGGCAGGTCCAACATATAAATATATATCCCACCAAGTAAGTTACATTATGTACTTACACATTTGTTTTGAGGTCTAGTTCTGTTGCAGCGCTCGTCATACATTTGGCATAGCTCTGCAACACTTCTTTATCATGACCTTTGACCTCAATGGTAATAAGTCTGTACAGGTCATCCAATTCATCTTCTTGATCCTGAAATAACAGAAGACAAAGAATTTGAGTATAATTTTCTTAAAATCTATAGATATTTGAACCTTGTAAAATAACAGAGGGTAATGTCATAGCAAATAAAAAATTCACAAGTTGTTACAATATTTTTATTTCTACAAAGTATGAGAAAAATACATGTTATATTTGTCGACCATAGCATGAAATGAACATGTTTGGTCAGCTCAAAGGGAGCAACTAGCACAAAAAGTGACAAAATTGCATAATTTTACAATAAAGTTGGAAACTGGTAAATAGTCTAAAAGAGCATAAATGTGTTTGTCTTATATTAATTAACATAGTTTTTATAGCTAACTCATTTTACAAGGGGATCATTTTAGGCAATAAAACATCACAAGTTAGGATCATATCCTGTACCTTCTGCACAGAAGGCAAAAAATCTTTAAAATTTTTTTAGCTGTCAAAGTCAACAGGATAATATGCAAATAATTTTTATTATCAGAAAAAAACCATTTACAGTTGACAAATTCATTTTGAAACTAGCTAGCATCATAATATTTAAAAAGCATATCCATGATATGAAATATATATTGTTTTATGTATATTTCTGTTGCACCATTTTGTTGTGGTTTTTTTTGGTAGTGTTATTGTGCACTTTCAGACATTAATATACTGTATATACAAAGTCATTGATCACTAAAAATAACCAAACTTCTTTGTCTGTTGTCACATGTTATACTATGGAACTCTTTTTTTTCACTTATTTTTAAAAATGCCAATCTTCCAATAGATAAAATTTGACAATTATCATAAACATGGCTTCCACTACAGTCTTATCGTTCATTCTAAATGTATTGTCAATGATCTTGTGATTTGTCTTTAAAACCCTGAGCTTTGTGTTGAAGATTTCTTATTTAAACTTGTAATATTATGCAAACACTATTAAAATAGACAAAGGATTTTTGTAAAACTCTTGTGATCTAGCTGACGACTAAACTTTACTTGTGTAGAGGTAGTTAATAATCTTTTCTGTACTTCTAAAACAGGTTTGAATCTGAAAAAAGAACAAAAATCACAATACATAAATTTTATCAAATAACACACAAAAACAAAAACAAAAATTACATGTATTTCTGTTAAGATTCTTGAAAAAACTTAGCAACCCATTATTGGAAGTGTATGATAGCATCTTATATATAAATATCAAACAATTTTTTTTAATTTTTTGCTTCGAAATAAAATATTGAAGGACAATAAGAAATTTAGATAAAAGCAAATCAACTTTTGGAATATCGAGTGAACATGTAATAATTCAACAAAATAATCGATTGTATAACATTATTTGTTAAGTCTTGGCCACCAGACTTGAACGCCTACACATTTAGACACCCCTGATTCAACAGCATGGTAAATTTAGATATAAAAATTAAATAAAGTATATAAGTATACTGTGCATAAGTATATATATATATATAATAAAAATTAGAATTAAAACAGAATTCTGGAACTTCAATCACATTT
>MJUT01009638.1:203749-214406 GCA_002080005.1 Gigantidas platifrons
CTAATGACAGTGACAGAAATCTCTCAGCTGAGTTGACATTGACAGTTCTCAGTGAAGACAAACGTAACAATAGTTTACTGTAACGACACATCTAATTACAGTGACAGAAATCTCTCAGCTGACATGGCATTGACAGTTCTCAGTGAAGGTAAACGTAACAATAGTTTACTGTAACAACACATCTAATGACAGTGACAGAAATCTCTCAGCTGAGTTGACATTGACAGTCCTCAGTGAAGGTAAACGTAACAATAGTTTACTGTAACGACACATCTAATGGCAATGACATAAATATCTCAGCTGACTTGGCGTTGACAGTCCTCAGTGAAGGTAAACGTAACAATAGTTTACTGTAACGACGTATCTAATGACAGTAACAGAAATCTCTCAGCTGACTTGACATTGACAGTTCTCAGTGAAGGTAAACGTATCAATAGTTTACTGTAACGACGTATCTAATGACAGTGACATAAATCTCTCAGCTGAGTTGACATTGACAGTCCCCAGTGAAGGTAAACGTAACAATAGTTTACTGTAACGACACATCTAATGGCAATGACATAAATCTCTCAGCTGACTTGGCGTTGACAGTCCTCAGTGAAGGTAAACGTAACAATAGTTTACTATAATGACGTATCTAATGACAGTGACAGAAATCTCTCAGCTGAGTTGACATTGACAGCTCTCAGTGAAGGTAAACGTAACAATAGTTTACTGTAACGACACATCTAATGGCAATGACAGAAATCTCCCAGCTGACTTGGCATTGACAGTTCTCAGTGAAGGTAAACGTAACAATAGTTTACTGTAACAACACATCTAATAACAGTAACAGAAATCTCTCAGCTGAGTTGACATTGACAGTTCTCAGTGAAGACAAACGTAACAATAGTTTACTGTAACAACACATCTAATAACAGTAACAGAAATCTCTCAGCTGAGTTGACATTGACAGTTCTCAGTGAAGGTAAGCGTAACAATAGTTTACTGTAACGACTCATCTAATGACAGTGACAGAAATCTCTCAGCAGACTTGCCATTCACAGTCCTCGGTGAAGGTAAGCGTAACAATAGTTTACTGTAACGACTCATCTAATGACAGTGACAGAAATCTCTCAGCAGACTTGGCATTGACAGTTCTCAGTGAAGGTAAGCGTAACAATAGTTTACTGTAACGACTCATCTAATGACAGTGACAGAAATCTCTCAGCAGACTTGCCATTCACAGTCCTCAGTGAAGGTAAACATAACAATAGTTAATTATATGATACTTTTACGTTTGTGTTTGCTTTTGTTTTTGTGAGAGAAACGCGGAGACTTGTGCAGATTGACGATTTTCCCGTAGCATTTCCTGAAATGGTCATTTAAAACATTCGACTGTTTATTTCAATAGAATTTAGTTTATTAAATGTATTTATTTATTTTCTGCTTGCCGGAATCACGATCCAATCCTTTCTTCATTCATGACTTATCATCTGTTTTGTAACAAGAGTAATTCGACGAGTGACACGAGTGACACCAGTGACACGAGTGACACCAGTGGAACACTTATTGCTTACCCTTCCGGAGCACCTGAGTTTGTCTGTCTTTCTTCGATTCACGGTTTCTGATTACACCTTTGCAACCTGTGAAAACATCGATATTTGATAATTAATCTATATTAATTATAAGGTACTTATGCAGTAAGCACCATAGCGTTACCATTTATATATGGTTGGGTACCTGCGATCTGACTGAGTTAAGTGCTACATCGAGGTATATCTCCTTAGCCAGCCAAACTGACGCAAACGTTCGCTACCTGAAAAGGAAGTTTATTGAGCTCAAGACATTCATTGGCAGGAATATACCTAACTCTAAGGTTATATTTCTTGAGGTGCCACCATACTCAATACAGAGATGGAATAGGTCACAGGGGCATAAAACACCAGATATCTTTGGCGATGACGATCAACATCTGCAGAACCAGCTCTACGAACTAAATAATATTATCAGGGAACTCAACCAATCGGATAAGCTATCTCCTCATTTTGATCTAGATCTAAAAAAAAATTCTAAGAGAAAGGGAGGCACGGACGAGTTCTACAATTTCAACATATATAAATACGACGGTGTACACCCAAACTCGCACCTATCCCAACTTTGGATGCGTCGAATTGCTACAAAAGTATTGGAGCAGTGTTTCAAGTAAACTCAAAGTATCTTAGTGGGGACGCCTCGCTGAGACAATCTCTCTTTTGGCTGCAAAAATATCAGGACAGAGCTACAAGCAAATTTTCTACAAAAAAACATATATAATCATCTTTATATATAAATTGAATACTGAGCATCATTTACTTCTTGTTAGTACAGTCCATTAAAGTACTTCAGTGGGGACGCCTCGCTGAGTATACCTCCTGTTTGGCTAAACAAAAACAAATTGGATACTGAGCATCATTTACTTCTTACTAGTACAGTCCATTAAAGTCTGTCGGTGGGGACGCCTCGCTGAGACAACCTCCTTTCTGACTACAAAAACTTTAGGGCCGAATTACGAGTAAATTCCAACAATTTTTAGTAGGGACGCCCTGCTGAAATCTATATCCGATATACAATTTGCAGTAGATAATTGCATTCAACTGAGAACATCAACCAGAACAAGGAATAAGCCACAGTCCTATACTCCAGCCAAATATGAAAAATTCAACATCGATAAAAACAAGGCTCTAGATAAAAAGATGGAAGCTTGCAAAAGAACAATAGACATTGTAATGGTTGAGAAACATCAAAACTATATACTGCAACTATCAGCAGGCACATACGAGGTCATAAAGATTGAACTAGAAAAATACTTCGACCAGCACTGTACATACAAAATAGCTCCAACAAACCAGTATGACAACCAGGGGCTATGTATACGGACCTCTTTCTCTGTTATAAACAGAAGTAGTAAAAGGCAATTATATCGCATAAACTTGTTCCATACTACATCAAGAATAGAAGTCAATGGCCATGGCATGGAGCACTTTATAATACATATGCAAGAAATTAAAGAAAATATGAAAACAAAAGGGAGCTATAAGAAACTAAATAAACAAATTGAAGACCAAATTAATGCAATCAAAGAAAACAACATAGATATGAAACATAAAAAGAAAACGAAAAGAACATTGCAGGCCGAACCGCCAGATACCAACCTGGTCTCAATAACTAATAAGCAAATATGTATAATGGCAATCGATGGAGGGACATGCGATGAAATGAAGGATGATGACCTACATGTAGGCTGGGTAAGATCGCCTGAGGTCATAGACCAAGACGCACGTCAACATACTGTGCAAAGTCAGAATGAACTTGCACTAGTAGTTGATGACAGAGAGGTCAACAACTGCACTCCGATATACACAATCTGTGAAGTATGCAGTGAAGAAATAAATCCTGATGCGTCCATAGACTGCGAGGTATGTAAGCAATCAATACATGATAGATGTGAAAATCTACCAGATAACTATAATGAGGACCAAGGATATACATGTAAGAGCTGTAAAGCATTGGATATACAGGAAACCATACCAAAGCAATCCAACATAGATATAAATGAGGAAAATTTAGTGATAATGCAGAACCCAGAAGGTCACTACACCATGTACAATACAACTAAGACAAACAAGAGCATGAAACGTTCCCTAAAATCAACAGCTATGATTTTAACCAGGATAATCATATCATGTCAACTATTGAGGGCCAAAATCAAAATCAAAAACTCAAAAACCAACAGAAGTAAGCAGTATAGATGAACATAATAGAAGACGGCAAAAAGATAAAGCAGAGAGTAGAGATAAAGAGCCACAACAAGAGACTATGCCAAAGCAAATTTCACCTACAACCATGAATAGCGAGAACACATATATAGTGGACGACTCCATAAAAAATGGCAAGAATAAGCAGAAAAAGCAACAGAGAAGCAAGGAAAATGTTCATACACAACAGCTTGAGGAACAGCTTGCACAATGTAAAGCCAGAATAGTAATGATGGAGGACACCAACAGGGATTACAAGAACACCATAAACTTGCTGTGAATGCAAGTAGAAGAAAGTTCATCACTTAATAATATAAACATCAAAAAGCTAAACAAAACTAATTGTAACTGCTATGGCCAACTACAAGATCAATTAGATAGTAAGCTTGATATGATACTCAACAACTTTAGACTGGAGATGGAAAATAGAGACTTAAAGCTGAAACACCAAATAGACATCAGTGAGCTTAAAAATAGGGTGCAAATGCTAGAAATGCAGAGGGACATAGGAATGTGGCAAAATACATATATCAAAAGTAATGATCAAGAGTCGGGCCACAGTTTAAGACAAAACCCTAATTTACATGTACACCACTCGAATACTGATAGAATGCATAACTTTAGACCAGTGCAGATACCACCAGTACAAATACCACTAGTACAAATACCACCTGTACAAATACCACAGTATCGAGCGTATGCACAAACCAATCAAGGGTCACTAATATACCACAGACATGCAATGGGATACAAGGCAGCTACACATGCTGCATCCCAACATTACTACCAAGTACCTGTACAAACCCAACACACTAGGCAAAGAAACAGCTATAAACCTACATCAAAGGTGAATGATAATGTGGTACATACCAGACCAAGAGGATATGTCCACCCTGGCGGACAACTACCAGGACAGAATATAAGAATGCAAGAAAGACAGAGAGAGCAATCACAAGTGAGTCATACCAGGGAGCAAACGAGGCTAAGTAACACAAACTCCAGCCTTATGAGGGAACAACAGCAAGTATCTAACAAGAAAGGCCAGATAAGATCTGACAATGTAGTCCTTAACCAGACTAAGAATACAACGAACAGAAACGACAAAGAGCAACATCTGCCACTAGCAGGCTCCAGTCAACAAAGTAATAATGACGATAATAAAAGTGCTGACGGCCCTGTAACTCAGATTGAAGAAAGTCAAGATCATAGGGACAACGACCAAGCGATACAGTCTTATATGATAAACACAGAGAAGACTAACGAACAGATAATGATTGATCCAGGAAAAAGATATCGTTCTGATCCTCATCATCAGGCTTCCGGTGGGGACGCCCCGCCGGACCCAATCTCGCCAGGCTGCTGCCAGAGGTTCTCCTCTCAAAGGTGTACTGAGAGCAATGGTCACCGTCCAGAAGAATCAGAACGGTCTCTTCAAACTGAAAAGATCACAGAAAACCAAAACCCAAAGCCAAATATTTTTTAGACTGCGGCAGGTCGAACAAAATAAAAGGGAGAAGCTCGTTAAAGGTACTCTCAATGTCAAGTCCGACACTGAATATATAAAATCATTACTTAAAACAGTAAGTATCCTATGTCTACAATAACATTGGCTCTTCAATGCAGAGA
This sequence comes from Gigantidas platifrons, assembly GCA_002080005.1. NCBI lineage: Eukaryota > Metazoa > Mollusca > Bivalvia > Mytilida > Modiolidae > Gigantidas > Gigantidas platifrons. The sequence continues at coordinate 209,152 of MJUT01009638.1, forward strand.
AACATATCACAAAGGATATAGCCTATGCAGCAAAAAGTGTAGATGATGATAATGACCCAGATTTCAATATATCCATGAAAAGAGGTTATGGAGGTGTCGCAATCATATGGAATAAAGATATAGATGACAATATCAAAGTAACACCAGATGGAGGAAATAGAATACAGGTAATACACATACAACAAGAACAGCAACCAATATGATTAATCAATGTGTACATGCCTTCAAACAGTAATAACTCAGACATGGAATACAAGGACACCCTTGCGCAACTGGATGAAATCATGATAAAGTACGAAGATACACATCAGATAATGATGTGTGGAGATATGAATGGGTCCCTACACAGGCATACAACACCACATGATAAGATATTCAAAACATACTGCATGGAAAGAGATTTAGGAGCAACAGAAAAATGTCCTACTAAACCTACATTTTACCATCATAATGGACTGTCCGTGGGTCAGATCGATTATTTTCTACTAGAAAAAAAAACCAGACAGCTGAAAAACAAAGTAAAAGAGGTCAATATATCTGATATGAGCCTACAGAATACATCAGACCATGTTCCAGTAATAATTACGCTGAACTGCCAGTTGACAAAAGCTAGAGAATTACCAAATGTTATTATAGCTAAACCATAATGGAGTGATTGTGGCACTGCAATATACAAAGAGACAATTACTGATGGGATGGCTCGCCTAATGCGCAATTCAAAAGGTGATGTAGAGCGGGATGTAAAAGATCTAGAAAAGGTGTTACACAAAGCTGGATAAGCATCGATGTCCAAATACAGACCTAAAATAAAATCAAAGCCCAAGAGAAAATCAATATGGAATGCAAAATTAGGAGAAGCATCAAAAAAGGCAAAAGATGCGCACAAAATATGGAAACAACATGGTGAACCACAAGATCGAATGAATGAACTGAAGGTGAAAATGGTGGCTGCAAAAAGGGTATTTCGAAAGGCACAAAGACAGGCCTACGCTTCACAAAGGGACAAAACAGCAGAGCAAATTATGAAGGCATCAAGTTCAGACACTAAACTCTTATTCAAACTAGTAAACCAACAAAGGAAAACATCTGTAACAAATACAAAAATATTAAAGATGGATGGAAAGTCAGCCGACAATAGACAAGACATATTCGATATGTGGAAAGACCACTTCCAAAAAAAATTCGATCCTGAAAAGCTCAAAATGTTTGAACTGCAGAATAGCATAATAGAGAAACTAGAAGGAGAAAATGGAAATGCGATAGAACATGTTTCAACAGAAGATGTCATTAAGGCTATTAGAAAGCTAAAATCCGGAAAGGCCCCAGACGAGGATGGGATATCTGCAGAGCACTATACACTTGCAACAGAAGAACTGACACCATTTATAGTACATGTGCTAAACAATGTTATCATATACCTAGATATCCCACTATTTCTAAAGGGAGGTATACTAACACAAGTTTTAAAGAAGGACAAAGATAAAACAAACCCAGCTAGCTACAGGGGAATAACTGTTACAAAAATCTTTGCTAAAATATTACAAAGCATATTAAAAGACAGGATAGATGATAAAATCAACTCTATACAGAATAGCCTGCAACGGGGTTTTACAGAAAGAGTTTCCTCCCTCTGTGCAGCTTTCATCACCTCTGAAGCAATAGCAGAAAGCAAAAAACTTAAACATCTGCTAATTTTAGTAACACTGGATGCAGAAAAAGCCTTTGACAAACTGAACCACGAGATCTTGGTCAACAAACTATACCATTATGGAATAAAGGGAAAACTGTGGATCCTCTTAAGAAACCTATACAGAGGAATGAACATAAAAGTAAAATGGGAAGGAAAACACTCAGAAAAAGTAGAGGTAAAGCAAGGCATTCAACAAGGAGCAAAACTATCTACTTCCCTGTACAAATGTTATAACAATGTAATACTAGACAGCATAGTTAAAAGTGGTCTTGGAACAAATATTGGAAACATTCCAGTACCAGCGCCAACCTGTGCAGATGACATTGCAGTCCTTGCTAACTCAATAGAAGACACTCAGGGAATTTTGGATATTGTAAGTTACCATACAAATAGAGATCTTGTCAAAATCAATGCAGACAAATGTGATGCCATCATCTACAACAACAAAGGAAAATTTGAGCAAGAACTGAAGTTTGGTAAAAACACCATAAAACCTACATATGAGACGAAACATCTTGGTATCAAAAGGAATGATAAAAATAAAGTAGACATATCTGACAGAATAAGGACCGGTAGAGCAACAATTTACAGTCTATTGGGAGCAGGGCTGCACGTTAGACGTAGGTTCTCACCTGCAGTAGCACATAAGCTATGGCGAACATACGCAATACCAAGATGTATATATGGCCTAGAAATTATGAGCCTTACTAATAAGGACCATGAAATGTTAGAGTTAGCACAGAGGAAGATTCTGAGACAACTACAAGGGCTGCCTAACAACACAGCGAATACAGCTGTTTATGTAATGATTGGTGCTGAACCTATTCAAATCACCATAGAGAAAAACCTCCTAACCTTCTTTATGAATATAGCAAGGAACAATGACACAATTGAATATGAGATCCTATACCGACAAGTAGCTATTTCAGAACAAACAGATGACTTTATTGGTAGATTGGAAAAAACGCTACAAAAATACAGCCTCCAGAAGTGCAGTGTATACCTGCAAAAACCCATTTCAAAATACAACTGGAAAAAACTAATAGACCAAAGAACAAACAGCCACTGGATAGAAAAGTTTGAAATGGAAAAACAGGAGAAAACAACCCTTCAATATTTAGAAATACAAAAACAGCCATTGAAACAAGTACATAAAAACTGGAAAAGTGTGAAGCACAATACAAGACATGTCATGGCAGGGGAAGTTAAAGCACGCTTGCTGTCACAAACATATATGGTACTAGCAAAAAGGGCCAAGTATGACCCAAGAATGAACCCGACATGTCTCATATGTAGAAAGGCTGAAGAAAATATAGAACATTTCTTATTAGAATGTGCTGAACTCGAAGTGATAAGGAGCAAATACCTGCATAAAATTAGAAACTATGTCAACGCAGATGCAGCAAATAGATATGAAAAAATAGTAGAACATCGAAATCTCCTTCAACTGATAATGGACTGTACTAGCAAAAAAGTCAACTGTAATGCGAAAGAACAGGAAGAAATAGAAAGTCTGGCTAGAGCTATGTGCTACGATCTGCACTTGGAACGCTGTAGGAAAATAGGGGATGTACCAGGAGTATAACAATGTGCTATGAAGACTACAGAGTGATGAGCATTCATTTATATGTCGTAGTGCATGAATAAAAGCTATTTTAAGCAGTTGTAAAATTTAGTAGAGATGTGATAAGCATTCATTATTTTAGCTTTTATACCATATAGCTTGAACATAGTGCTTTTACCTTTTAGCTACATATATATATTTTATATGTGAATTCCACAGTCTAGTCCGTGTGTATTATAAACTGCTTTTATGGTTGTGTTTTTATGGATGTGTATAACCTGCAATGTATATAGCACAATGTATAGATGCGACGCCTTTTAACTACTAATCCGTGATCTTAACATGAGCTACTGTTTTAAATATGTATATGCATGGAGATATGACTTTTTTAAATATGCGTGAATTCTAGCTAGTTCTTAACGATGTATGATATACGAGATGGTAGACTAATTCAACAGATTAACCGGATTTTAGTGATGTATTATATGCATGGACTTTTATAAATAACAAGCTTTTAGTGGGTGCGGGTGCTTTTTTATGTTTTGTTTTAACGATGATGTACATACCTCTTAAAAATATGCTTCATTCAAGCAGTGCTCCACATTCAATGGAGGAAGTTACAGAACAAGAACAACAACAAGAACAAGGTGAACATAATTTCATGGTATACTCTTTATCTCTGTTTTATCTAAATACAAGGTATGTTAATTATTATTATTATTTAATTTATTGTCAAATTGATTCGTTCGTTCTCTTGTTATATCAATAATTGTTGCTAAATAGACAATATATGTACATTGTCGGCAAATATAAAATGTTTATGAACAGGACGAAAATGATCCTAGTGAGCTTTCTTCTTTCCTTTTTCGAGGCGAGTACAAATAAATATTTCCCGACAATGGACGTACAATGTATATTGGGTTTATACTGCACAACTTCACGCATGCACAAAAAAATGTTCAATTTATTCACAAAAAGACAAAACATTGGACATTTTAGTTGAATTTTCATGGGATGTCTTCATAAGACAAAGCGTACCTGGAGATGTCACAAGTCTAGTAGATAAAGCAATGGTTTATAACCTACACATTCATATAGGCAAGTAATGCACAGATGGAGTATTAGTAGTATATAACATTATCTAACGTGAGAAAACGTTGAAAGTATGTCGGCCACAATATATAGCTTGCCAAGAACACAGCAGTCAATCACTGATTCATCTTACTGGACACGTTGTTATAGCGAAAGACAAAATTATATATATCATATTCTAACATGACCTCACTCTTTCCCTTTGTTAAAAACACAGAATTATTTCTTCGCATTATCTCATTAGCACATGCGCCGACGAATGTGACTGACGTTTCCATTGGCAGCATGAATTGTGACCCGAATAATGCCGATAGAGGGCGCAGTATTATTCGAGTTACATAAATTGTGTGCGATATTTTCCGCAAGCGTATGTATAAATTACCGTCTTCCAATCAAAGTATACTACCATATTTGTACTCTTAGACATATCAGAATCGAAATAAATCATGGAAGCCAGAATGTGTTTTGAGTTTTAACATGGATTGGCGGATATAAGTAAATTTTATCCCTCGCTTCTGGCTCGGGATAAAATACTAATATCCGCCAATCCATGTTAAAACTCCCAACACATTCTGGCTTCCATGATTTATTTCATAAATAATTATATTTAACAATCCAACAAAACAAGAAACGTTTAGGGGGGAAAAAACTAAGCTAAACTAGAAGATTACATTACTAGTTTCTCGATCGCGGGAATAACATTGTAGATAAATAATTTAATGAGCGCTGCCCATTTCTGAAATAAATTTCATCAATGTATGCTCAAAGCGGCAGCAACTGGAAAACCAAACGATATCAAAGACCCTGGAAACAAACGAAGGACGAGACATTTGAAGGACAGCCAATGCAATCTATGCAAGAATGAGATGAACATTTACGCTTCGCATGTAACAATATTGCTGGTGTACA
>MJUT01009638.1:221587-236128 GCA_002080005.1 Gigantidas platifrons
TTGGGATATGAACAAATGCGGCGGGGTCAAATGGTTCCTGGGACCCCAGTATAGCAAATCATGCATTTGTTTGCTCATGGAAGAAATAATTCTTGAAAGGTGATAGTTCAGATACGACTTAACGGTTGGACTATTTCTAATAAATATGGTGTCTTTTTATTTACATGTATGCTGTCCTGTGTATGTGTATTGAGATTTAACTGACAAACAAATATAATGTATGTATATTTATATATATTATCATGTAATCAATATAATCGGTACATAATACAATAATGGGGAATGTTTGGTCAGTATTTAGAATAATATATATTTATATAATAATAATTTATCATCGAGAATCATTTTTATTTAGTAAAATATGCATCTCGAACTATGCATTTACAATCAAGACAATTTGGCCATGCTTTTTGGAGGGCTAATTTTACCACCGTAGGCTAGCATATATATAATAGAAAAAGATTTTTATAACAGTTACACAAGAATGGCAGTTAAACTATTTAATTTCATTACAAATAACACCACAGTATGATGCCAAACAGTAAAAAAAATCCGTTTCCTAACAAAATCTGAAAAGTTCACAAAATATAATTAGAAGGTACTTTTTTCAAGTCGTTATCAAAACTTAAATATTAACATCAAAGATGAAATGTATATTAATCACTACAACAATTCGTGTGTTAACTTGGAATTTGGCATCATTCAAAACAAAGTTGTTTTCATCCTTAACATATATTTAAAAGAGAGGAGAACCCGTGAAAATACAGTTTGGTTACATTGAGAAGAAAGTTTTATAATTAACAAAATTAACAATAAATTATTGTTATATTAATTTTGGAGATGCCTCAAACAACAACAAAAAATGCGTGAGGGCACGAGTACCAGACTAAGCAGGGGTTCAATACCCACAAGTCACAACATATTTACAACACGTTTTAAGCCTTAAATGGTAAAAGGTTAAAGTTCATTTTCACCGTGATTTTCACCCAAAAAAAAAAAAAAAATTAATGCCGGTAAACTGTAGAGTCTTACAAATAATCCACTGTCCGAACAATAGTGTGACATCAGATAAATGTATTATAATTCTATGACATAATTTTGAAAGTAATCCATTGTTATTACTCCGATATCCCAGCATTAAGTACTAAAGCCTTTAACAGAAATAATGTAAATATTCAAATAAATGTAGTGTTGATTTTCAAACTTCATATGCATTCAGTTTTAATGTTTAATGATAAATATCTATTGTAATATAACCTGCTTTGTTTATACTTAATTTAATCTCTCTGAAATTTGTCTAGTATAAAATATATAACAAAATATTTAACCTTGTTTTTTTGTTTATATTAATTATTCCATATATAGAGGCAGGGCAAAAAGTCAACCCAATTACCTTTGACTTACCTGTGATCACTCGGTGTTATCCTGACTGTCCTACTTACTAAAATTACACGTATATATAGGTAAAAATGTGGAAGATATAGGACAGTTAACGTTGGGAATAATTGATAATGTGGAAATTAAATGTCAGTTGTTTTTATTGCATAAATGTAGTAAAAACAATATATATGTATTAATTAATGTGTTGATTAAATTATTTCTTTGTTGTAATAAATTGGGAGAAATGAAAACTGAAATAATTTTATATACTTTACAAGTGTTGCCTGAGGGCAAGTGTGGACACAGAAATGTGCTGTCCAAAAGGCAAGTGTGGATGTCAATATTTCATATTATTTAACTTAAAAAAAACAAAAAATCATGGACACAGGGGTCCTGGATTTTTTTTTAATAAAAAAAATACACTATGCAGAAAACTACAGAGTGAGCAACACGAACCCCACTAAAGACTATGGATGTGCTCTGATCTATGGTTTAATTCCAGGACCTGCTTATTGAATTCTAAAGAAGATATTGTGTTTTAATTAAAACGTAGATATCAAATTGAGTGCGCACGAGACGTTTCTGGAATAATCGTCATCAAGTACGCTCAAAATTTTCAGAATAAAGTCCAATGAAAGGTTACACTTCCCCCCTAAAAATCAATTTTCAATTAAATCGATTTCATTTTGTTTTTGTTTTTGCTTGTATGTTTGTTTAGTTTTTTTTATGAATAATAAAATTCACCTCCTTTTTTTCCCTTTTTTTCTTGTTTAAATCAACGATCAACAATATTCCAGAATCAAGCAGTGTGTTTTAAATCGGTCATCCAATCAGGACGCTCATTATTGTCCAAGATAAAAATACATCGCTAAAATTAGCTGTGTTCTAAAACTTCAATTCATAAATTTATATATAGAATAGAAATCGGAGATATTTCGTCATAAAACTTCACACATGGTTTTGTCTATCATATTTCTTGAAGACAAACCTTACCTTACCTTACCTCTGTATCTTTACCCCCTTCAAAGGAGAACCATACGTGTTGTATGTCCAACGTGTGTTTGGTGGCGGTGCGCTGTACAGTGCTGTGTCAGTGAAAGTCCCACCACCTCCGTATCCATGAATAGAATTTATGTACAATAAAAATCAGGCTTATTCACACGGTATATAAAAAGTTTATTCAAATCAGGTTAAAACAATGCAATCCACAACGATAGATCCGATATTATGTTTAAAATATGCATGTTGCACATATTGTATGGAGACATTTAAGAAGAAATATCACTGTTTAAAATCTAAAAGTCTCTGTTCATATGGTTTCTAAAAACTAAGAAGTATTTTCACATTTTAAAATCTAAAATGAATCATATTCACAGTCTCAGATTTAAAACATCATCTTCAAAGTCTAAAATCTAAAAACGTCATATTCAAAGTCTAAAATCTAAAATAATTATCACAGTTTACTATTATAATGGATCCTTGGGTGGGCAATTTCCGTTCGGCTCTCCCCCCCCTCCTCTTTTTGCCATGTTAGATCCGTTTCTTCATTGTTGTCTGTATTTTGTCTCTATCACCCTCCAGAAGGTTTGTTCTCTTAATATGTAGTTTGAACATTAATCTCCTTGACAGATCTTCGAGTCTGGCTGCGCTGGCTGAATTTTCCTTGGTAGGTTTCACCTTGTTTGTATTGTCCATTAGCAGTTGTAGTTGATCGACTTCGCTCAAGTCCGTAAAATTTTCATTATTTTGGAGTTCATTTTGCCATATTGCGTTGATCTCGGACAGTAAAGCCACTCTCTCCGCTTGTAGTTTTTCACATTGAAGAATAAAGTGTGGTACATTCTCTTCTGCTGCTCCGCATAGCAGGCATGTTGGGTCAGTTTCATTTCTGTAGTACTTAATGCGTTTTGTTTGCAACACGTATGTCCCGGTTATGAGTCTTAATTTCACTGGGATTCTACTGATGTCTAATGATGAGTAGCATCTGTGCTTCAGAATCGGATGTATTTTGCACTTGCTCAGGTTGTGGTTACTAAGATATTGCAGTCCTGTGTAGAGTTGTGCTAGAGTTGTTAGCTGGGTACACCAGTGGTCATTCACTCTTGATTTCACCAGCGAGATCCATTTTGATTTTTTGATAGGATTGTCCAAAAAGTTGTACGCCTCTTTCAGGTCGTATTTTCGTAGTATTTTGTTGACACATATAAACCAGCTGTTACTAGAGTCCTCCTTCACGGTTAGTTGTCTTCTTGCCAGCTTTTTCTCAGTGCTTTTTTCACTCTGATGACAGACGTTGTTGAAAAATGTGAGGGCTTTTATATGAATTTGACTTGTATTGCATTTATCCATATTTTATGAGTACCAACAGTTTTTTTCAACACCGTATCTGTTCACGTGACTACACATGCTACTCACAATGACCCTTGACCCAGATTAGCAGGAGTCAGGAATATTTTCTGTATATGGTATAAAAAAAACAGTCTTTACACTATTATGTGATAAAGTTTGTCAGTGATTTGCGGTAGGTCGGTGGTTTTCTCCGGGTATTCCGGTTTCCAATAAAACTGACAGCCACCTGAAATATTGTTGAAAGTGGCGTTAAACACCATAACCCGTAACCCTCTCAAGAGCTTGCTTCGTGTCTTATTTATTCGAGATTAAGAAAATCATTTAAATCAGAATATTCATTCAGCGATTAAAACATTATTTGACAATAGTCTTATATTAAACAAATATTTATACGTTAAACACAAATTAGAAATGTTGACTATGTGGAGCAGGACATGATAATTCGTCCGGAGCACATGAGTTCACCTCTGGTGTATGATAATTCGTCCGGAGCACATGAGTTCACCCCTGGTGTATGATAATTCGTCCGGAGCACATGAGTTCACCCTTGGTGTATGATAATTCGTCCGGAGCACATGAGTTCACCTCTGGTGTATGATAATTCGTCCGGAGCACATGAGTTCACCCCTGGTGTATGATAATTCGTCCGGAGCACATGAGTTCACCCCTGGTGTATGATAATTCGTCCGGAGCACATGAGTTCACCTCTGGTGTATGATAATTCGTCCGGAGCACATGAGTTCACCTCTGGTGTATGATAATTCGTCCGGAGCACATGAGTTCACCCCTGGTGTATGATAATTCGTCTGGAGCACATGAGTTCACCCCTGGTGTATGATAATTCATCCGGAGCACATGAGTTCACCTCTGGTGTATGATAATTAGTCCGGAGCACATGAGTTCATCCCTGGTGTATGATAATTCGTCCGGAGCACATGAGTTCACCTCTGGTGTATGATAATTCGTCCGGAGCACATGAGTTCACCCCTGGTGTTCAGTGGAGTTCGTGTTGCTCGATGATTAGTTTTCTGTGTGGTGTTTTGAAGATCATTGTTAGTCCTTTTTCTTTTGGCCATTGTTTTGTCTGTATTTTTTCGATATTTAGTGGGGTTCGCGTTGATCGATCTTTAATTTTCTGTGTGGTGTTTTGTTGACCGTTTTTTGTCCCTTTATTCTTTTTCTTTTGGCCATTATGTTGTCTGTCCTTCTTCGATTTACGGATTCTGATTACTCCTTTCGTATCTTTAAGCTCTTTTTTGAAATAATGAATGTGTATTGACATAATCGTCCCAAAAGACAACCTTGTTTACAACACATGAAAGTTGTTTGATAACCTCTCGAAATTAACTCCAAGAATTGATTGATTGGTTGGTGCTAAATGCCAACTTAAGCAGTATTTGACCTATATCGTGGTGGGGTAAATATTTTTAACTTAAATTCTCCCTCTTGACATCGTCCGAATTTAAATCATTTCTATTCTCTATCAATTGGCTAAATAAGAGACAAATCTGTATATATAGGATTGTTTGCTCGCAGTAACTTCATATTTTTTATGCGAATGCCAAATTTTATTCATTAACAATAGTCATACAAATAATATTTTAAATTATTACATAAATCAAACATTGTCAAAGTAAGCAATGCAGGACTTCAACACCGCCTTTTGTCCTCAAGTCACTGTGAGCAATCTCGATACAATATCGTATAAACGTCCCATTTTATATCCCCATTTAATTAACCGCCAAAGCTTATCCCGTGCAACTACATGTAATACCATACAAATGATACATATCAAACAGACCCATCATAAACTGACAAACGAACAGACCGCATTAAAAATGGAAAACCCCAATAGACACAAATAGAATTACATTTAAATTAATTTCTAGAACTACAAGACCCTTAGAAATAATACGATTATAAATGGGAATAATATGGTTGTACATGTATGTCCTTTGTCTGTAATTCATTTTAATGTATTCTTGACACTTTTGAAGGTTTCTACTGTTGTAATAAATATGATAACCCGGGGAGATACTAACAAATGAAACATGATTACTTATGTAAGAATGTATAACCTAAAAATTCAATCAGCAGAACGAACTCATGATTTATATAACCTATATTTAGATTGTATTATACGATTATGGCAATCAATGTTTCTTAATGTACTTGCACAACTATTTCAATTTATATAGTGAAGGTCAGGTTTGTATCAAATACATACGACGGGAAGTCACGCCTAGCTATGATGTGATTGGCTATGATTGTATAGGTAACTGTATCTCCAGGTACCATACAATCGAGTCCATTACACTTGTCTTAACTTACATTCCGGTATGGAAAATGTCATGTTATGATCTGTTTATCACATATTTTTAAGTAATAACGTCAATTTTGCCCATACCTAAACACCGGAAGTTCCACAGCGATATCAACCCATGAGCAGATATCGGGGAAAACTCTGATAACATGATATCAAGACTCCTTATAAATAGACCAATGCATGCCTTTTTTTCATATCATGACTGTTATCATCCCTCAGCCGATATCGATCACTCATATCCATAAGTTTGATGTCTGTGTGGGAAGTTAATTTTATTCTTTTTAATTCGATGTTGAAATATGTAATAAATATATTAATGCATACCTCTGGTCGATATCGGTCTCTTGGGATGATAACAGTCCTGATATGGAAAAGGGCATGGATTAATCTATAAATAATAAAATATGCTTATAATTTCAGTAATACATTAAAATTTCCAGTTGCCCTATTAAAGGTCTTATAATATATGCGTTGCTGATGTGTTACGTTCCTTTAACAAAATTATACAATATGAAGTTATCTTTGTATATGATGTTATGAAGGTTTTTATTTGTGGATTATTTCTACAAAACTGGCGTTACAAACAAGTTACTACGTTCATATTGTAATTTGTTGTAACACACATTGAATGCATATAAAAAGAACTGTTCCCACAAATGTTGTATTTGTTTTTATTTTCATTTTATTCTTATTCTAATATGAAAATAATACATGATTGATTGGCAAATTAGTTCTAGATTGTAATAATCTTCGTCAAAATTAAAAATCTTCAAATTATGTGAAAACCATGATAGCTGAAACCTGGCCTTCTCGAACACATGATTTCACCTCGGGTTTTTTGTGGGGTCCGTGTTGTTCATTTTTGTAGTTTTCTGTGATGTGTTTTCTGTTATGTGTTTTCTGTTTTGTAATTTGTAATTGTAAGAGCAACACAAACTCACAAAAAAAATTGGAGATGAACTCACGCGCCGCTCCAAAAGGGTAAGTAACTCCTGCTCCACTAGTGATACATGTCGTGTTACGATACTCTAGTTACAAATCCAATGAAAAATCATGAAAGAGGAAAGAATGAGGAATTATGATCATAACACCATGCTATGTTATTAAAGTGGTACTGAGTTCAGAAAAACTTTGCGAAAAACAACACATATTAGTTTCCACTATCTGTCTATACTTGGTGAAGCATTGAATATATAAATTATACTTTGCGTTAACCTCCTATGTTTGGGCCCTTAAAACTAGTGTAACTCCATAACTTTTTATTGAAGTGCCTGTAGCAAGCCAGGAATGGTATGTTTTCTTTTCCATTGTATTTGTATAACAAGTTTGTATCATTTAAAACTCCCTTTCATTTTTCAGCTCAGTTTCTGAAATGGATTACTACAATATGCTGCAGCGAGTTGGAAGTTTTGGTAAATTTCAGAAAATGACACTGTTCCTGTTAGCCATCCCTATTGTATTTGATGCTTTAACTACAATGATGTTAAACTTTATTTTTGGAAAGCAGCTCCATCGGTATGTGTATATGTACTTTTTATTTTTAACATTTTTTTCTAATAATATGCGACCAAAATTAAATTTACGGAATTAACTGAGAATAAACGTTAAAAAAAACCGACGACACATGACGAAAATTTAAAAAAAACAAAAACAAAAACAAAAAACGAACAAACAAAAACAAAAAACAAACAAAATAAAACACACAAACCCCCCCTCCCCCCCGCAAAACACGGACTCCACCAATCAACTGGGGTGGACCTATCTTCTGCTTCTTATAAGACACCCGCCGTGTCTCATTCCGGTAAAAAAAATCTTGAAGACCATGTTTTGTTATAAATAAACTACGGAGAATATTCTTACATGTAGTTGTATACAATATGTGTAGTGTCTGTATTACTATATCTGTTTAAGCATTTTAAATAGTCAAACGTATGAAATTAAGTGAGACATGGGACATTCGTATGGCTGAATCAGATTGATTGTACATTACTTCACGTTCAGCGGCAAATATTTCATGCATATTTAGAATGAGAACAAGTTCAACATTATATGATAACAATGCAGAAATGACAGGTTGGACAAGCATGACACATCTACATTTGAATGTCACTGGAAAAACATTGAGTATTGGGAAGGAGCGAAAAACAAAAGTAGCCTTTCATAGTAATCTATTCTTTTCCGAAATACAAAAGAGATTTTTAGCGTGAAGGGAGCATAGCACAGGACTCTCCAAGCATAGTATACACCTATTTACTGGCTATGAGGACAATAGCAAGTTTATTGTACCCCGAGACACCAACTATTTCCCGACGCGAAGCGGAGGAAAATAGTTGGTGTCGAGGGGGGCAATAAATTTGCTATTGTCCGAATAGCCAGTAAATAAGTGTTTTATTATACCAAAGGCAATCTAGGAAATCTGAGAAAATATGGCTATTAAAAAGACACAAATAGAAGTTCTTAATAGTAATATTAAGAAAAAAATCAACAATAAAACATGTTTTTTAAATTGCCAGTAAATAGTTCAGCGGCAGTCAATAGTCTTGAAATCTATTGACCGGTTAATAGTCTCAGTGTTAAAAATGTGAAACAATAACATTTTTATTTCTTTAGAAAAGCTTTAAGAAAGTATATACTGAGGTATAATAACACCTACTATGGTCCACAGTCAGGCTTTTAGTATTATACCCTGACAACACTCTCATCGAGAAAGCGCACTCTTACCGTCTACCAGAGCCGCACAGGGCAGCATTGTATAGGTTACGACTTGGGAATCGTTACAAGATCCTAGCGACTGAATCAATGATATAAGGTTACCACACCGATTTTAAAGTGATAACTAGATTAGTATTTGCTATCACACTATTTGTAGTTCTCTTTTTGTGCTTTACGGTTTTCATTGAACTGGCGACCGGAACATGTTTATTTGGTTGCTGTTAGTGAAATTATTCAACAAACATCCTTTAATTTAAAATATACATGAATATTTGATATTATTTAGAATTGATGCTAAATAGTTTGTGAAGATATCAAAAGGATGATCAAAAACCGTAAATCAGTGAACAGAAGATTCAATTACCAGAAGAAGAAAAGACACACAATGATATACAAAACACTACAAAAACTAAAGGCTGGGTGGATTTAAAAGTGCCAGTAGGATAAGGAGTTCCTGCTCCACTGTTTGCACCCTCTTGTCACTGTTAAACATCTGGTAATAAATCAATAACGAGGAAAAAGGACCAGTCCAAAGTTTTCTAAAAGATTGAATTTTAAGCTATAATCATGTTTTCTACTTCATAGTAAGCATATTCTGCTCAGGCACATGTAATAGATGATATACATGTACTGAGAGCAGATAATAGTATATATCAAACATATGGGCTAGGAAAATAAAAAATTAGAGTTTGTAGGGTTGCAACTGCAAATAAGCATTTCGTTCTAACTGCATTGCAATTCATTTTCAATAATAATGCACTGTTTAGTTTCTCTTTATTAGATGCCGTGTACCAGGAGAAGATGATAACGTTTACTCAACGCTCTTTCTAAATTCAGTAAACCAGACTTCTGATACCACTTTAGTATCTTCAAACCTCTCTTCAAATACCATTGCATATAACTCAAACCAGTGTTCTTATACAATGAATGGTACAGAAATATCATGTAATGACTGGATTTATGATGAAACAGTTTATACATCAACACTGACTTCAAAGGTAAATGTGCTGTATAACTCTATAACATTCAGCTAATGATAAGATACTATATAAATGTAGTGTATATCTCTATAACAGTCAATTACTGATAAGATACCGTAAATGTATTGTATATCTCGATAACAAGCAACTACTGATAAGATACCGTGAATGTACTGTATATCTCTATAACAGTCAACTACTGATAATATATCGTAAATGTACTGTATATCTCTATAACAGTTAACTACTGATAAGATACCGTAAATGTACTGTATATCTCCATAACAGTCAACTACTGATAAGATACCGTAAATGTACTGTATATCTCCATAACAGTCAACTACTGATAAAATATCGTAAATGTACTGTATATCTCTATAACAGTCAACTCATGATAAGATACCGTAAATGTACTGTAGATCTCTATAACAGTCAATTACTAATGAGATACCGTAAATGTACAATGTACCTCTATAATAGTCAACTATTGATAATATACCGTAAATGTACTGTATAACTCTTTAACATTCAACTACTGATGAGATACCGTAAGTGTACAGCATAACTCTATAACAGTCAACACATGATAATATACCGTAAATGTACTGTATATCTCTATTATAGTTAACTATTGATAAGATACCGTAAATGTACTGTATATCTCTATTATAGTTAACTACTTATAAGATACCATAAATGTACTATATATCTCTATTATAGTTAACTACTGATAAGATACCGTAAATGTACTGTATATCTCTATTATAGTTAACTACTGATAAGATACCGTAAATGTACTGTATATCTGTATAATCGTCAACTACTGATAAGATACCATAAATGTACTATATATCTCTATAACAGTCAACTCATGATAAGATACCGTAAATGTACTGTATATCTCTACAACAGTCAACTACTGATAAGATACCGTAATGTACTATATATCTCTATAACAGTCAACTACTGATAAGATACCGTAAATGTACTTCTTTCTTTATAACATTCAACACATGATAATATACCGTAAATGTATTGTATATATAGATTATAACATGGCCATTTCCATATAGGTCCCGGTATCATCCCGAGACTTCCATATCAGCCCAAGGCGATAGCCGCGGGCTGATATGGGTCGAGGGATGATACCAGGAACTATATGGAAAAGGCTATGTTATAATCTGTTTATCACATATTTAACCATGACTGAAATAAATAAATTGTAAATGAATAAATGAATGTATGTTTATTCATCAACATAACAACAAAATAAATAACGTGTAAAAATCAACAAAATAATTCACCGTATTTATCACAGGTATTGAACATCAGACTTCCAATTCTTATCATTTGTGTCATAAAAATCATTGTCACATTTCCCTTGATATTTGAGGATGGGAATTGTGTTATTTTGGAGTTTGGAAAAATGGGAGCCAAAACGATAACGGTTTGCTTATTAGAGTTATTATTAGTAACCGTTGACTGGACAGAGTTATTACTGATGAAAATTAGAGTAACTATTTTATTTTAATAGTTCTCAATAGTTTATACGATGGCGTACATATCAACATTCGCTATCAGTAAGATATCTACTGATGGAAGCTTGGATACATTTCAATGAATCGGGTTCGTAATCCTGTTTGAATTTCGTGCGCGCTGAAAAAAAATCTTGCCAGGTGCATGTACATCTCCTCGACTCCAATATATTCAGGATTACGGTGTCCTCCCACTGTTGATAACCAATCCTTGAATATCATTTTGTTACTCTGAGTTTTACGTTTTGTATTGATATTTTTTATCTCCGTTTTATCGTTTTTTTGTATGATGTTTGCTTAGGTGTCACAATGACGTCATCGACGCAGGGCACAATAACTGGTTATTTGCCCCGGGTACTGATATGGATCGGGAACGTCTTCGTTTATCACACAAGCAAAACGGTACGGATAACGTACAAATATGTGATAAATCTCTATAACAGTCAACAACTTATATGATACCTTAAATGCACTATTCATCTCTATAACAGTCAACTACTGATAAGATACCGTAAATATACTGTATATCTCTATAACAGTCAACTTCTGAAAAGATACCGTAAATGTACTGTATATCTCTATAACAGTCAACTTCTGAAAAGATACCGTAAATGTACTGTATATCTCTATAACAGTCAACTACTTATAAGATACCGTAAATGTACTGTATATCTCTATAGCAGTCAATTATTGATAAACTACAAATGTACAGTCTATTTATTGTATAACACAATAACAGTCAACTACTTATATGATACTGTAATTGCACTGTAAATCTCTATAACAGTCAACTACTTATAATATACCGTAAATGTACTGTATAATTCTATAGCAGTCAGCTACTTATATGATACCGTAAATGTACCGTATAACTCTATAGCAGTCAGCTACTTATATGATACCGTAAATGTACTGTATAATTCTATAGCAGTCAGCTACTTATATGATACCGTAAATGTACCGTATAACTCTATAGCAGTAAGCTACTTATATGATACCGTAAATGTACCGTATAACTCTATTGCAGTCAGCTACTTATATGATACCGTAAATGTACCGTATAACTCTATNGTACTGTATATCTCTATAACAGTCAACTTCTGAAAAGATACCGTAAATGTACTGTATATCTCTATAGCAGTCAATTATTGATAAACTACAAATGTACAGTCTATTTATTGTATAACACAATAACAGTCAACTACTTATATGATACTGTAATTGCACTGTAAATCTCTATAACAGTCAACTACTTATAATATACCGTAAATGTACCGTATAACTCTATTGCAGTCAGCTACTTATATGATACCGTAAATGTACCGTATAACTCTATTGCAGTCAGCTACTTATATGATACTGTAAATGTACCGTATAACTCTATAGCAGTAAGCTACTTATATGATACTGTAAATGTACCGTATAACTCTATTGCAGTCAGCTACTTATATGATACCGTAAATGTACCGTATAACTCTATAGCAGTCAGCTACTTATATGATACCGTAAATGTACCGTATAACTCTATTGCAGTCAGCTACTTATATGATACCGTAAATGTACTGTATAACTCTATAGCAGTCGGCTACTGATAATATACAGCAAAGGTACTGTATAATTCTATGAAAAGAATATGTAGCACTGTAACGTTTTTTTTCCTCAGATTTATTTAAATTTCAGTTTAATATGGTTTGTGCTGACACAATCATGCGCAGTCATGTTTTGTTATCACATTTTATCGGAAGTCTCCTCAGCACACTTACATGTGGCTTAATGTGTGACACGTGAGTATTTATAGAAAAACATTAAAAACTGAGTGGTACCATGCACTACACGGAGATAACTCTTTAAAATCAGTTGAACGTTTTGATCATATGATGTTTGTATGCAGATTTCAAGCATATCGGTGATCAAAACCACAGAGAGAAAAGCTGCTATGTGGCTAGTTAATTAATAGCTCCGAATCTGTCGGTTGGAATTTGTTAAATTGTGATATTTATTACATTGAATATATTCAAACACACTGGCATAAAAAAAAAAGAAAATTAAACGAGCAGATCAAATTTTACCTGAAGTGTATGGTACCACCTTAAATACTGATGTTGAATCTTGTTTTTTTTAACATGATAATCATATTGTTATTTCATCCTGACTCTAGATTTTACAAAAGCTGTCATGATGTATGCCATAATGTGTATCGACATATGGGCAAATTTTCAGCTACATCATGGCCGGGGATAATTACAATTAATGATATTATGATGATGACCGCTTTGTACTAGACCAACATGCTTAGTTGTATTTTTATAGTCTTAGCTTACTGAAACGACAGTCCGCGGATAGACATGTCGCTCCCACTCGAACTCATTATCCTGATTCCGAGCCAACCACTCTTTGTTCTGACTCCTTAAGGTTGCGTGGTTAGTGGAGAATTATCAAATACCAATTTAATAGTATTTGGTTTGCAGAATATAATGGTTTAGAATATATCCTACATTTCTATAGATATAGTTTTTAGAATAGGACAGTATGAAATGTGTCAGCTAGTTCCATACACATAGTCTGCAGAATATAATTGTTTAGAATATATCCTACATTTCTATAGATATAGTTTTTAGAATAGGACAGTATGAAATGTGTCAGCTAGTTCCATACACATAGTCTGCAGAATATAATTGTTTAGAATATATCATACATTTCTTTAGATATAGTTTTTAGAATAAGACAGTATAAAATATGCCAACTATTTCCATACACATAGGCTGCAGAATATAATGTTTTAGAATATATCATACATTTCTTTAGATATAGTTTTCAGAATAGGACAATATAAAATGTGTCAGCTATTTCCATACACATAGTCTGCAGAATAGAACGGAATATGACTATATCCTACATTTTCATAGACAGAGTATGTAGAATATTACGACATATTTCCATTAGGCATAAATTGTAGAATAGGAAGGTATAGAATTCGAGTCCTCTATTTCCATTAGTATGTATAATATTAAGTTCGCGTATTTCGTACTAAAGAAACGTTATAGAGCACCTTAGGGGAAATCAAGAATGGACAATTGACAGACACTGGCAACATTAGGTACGAGACCAATATAATACACAACTCGAACTAGTGTAAGGAGAATGCATTATCCTTACACGGAAAACACAGCCTGCAGCACCCCCACTGAACACGGAAAACACAACCTACAGCACCCCCACTGAACATGGAAAACACAACCTACAGCACCCCCACTGAACA
>MJUT01009638.1:246484-258973 GCA_002080005.1 Gigantidas platifrons
CACTACACAGAAGACAAAAGAACAATGATCAACAAAACACTACACAGAAGACAAACGAACAATGATCTACAAAACACTACACAGAAGACAAACGAACAATGATCTACCAAACACTACACAGAAGACAAAAGAACAATGATCTACAAAACACTACACAGAAGACAAAAGAACAATGATCTACAAAACACTACACAGAAGACTAATGATCTAGCGAACTGCAATAAACAGCGGGGATGAAATTTGGTGCTCCTGAAGGGTACTTAGTACCTGCTCCACTAGTGGCATCCGTCGTGTCTTGTTACAACCCCAGTGATAAATCATGAATGAAGAAAGGGCCGGATTATGATTACGACAAACGGAACATAATCTGGAACGTTTAGTTTAGGCCCATAAAACTATTTAACACAGGAGAGGGAGAGGTCATGTATATGTCCATTATGGGTGTATATATTTACAGGAGAGGGAGCGGGTATATGTCTATTAGGGGGGTATATATTTACAGGAAAGGGAGAGGTCATGTATATGTCTATTAGGGGTGTATATATTTACAGGAGAGGGAGAGGTCATGTATATGTCTATTAGGGGTGTATATATTTACAGGAGAGGGTATATGTCTATTAGGGGTCTATATATTTACCGGAGAGGGAGAGGTCATGTATATGTCTATTAGGGATGTATATATTTACAGGAGAGGGAGAGGTCATGTATATGTCTATTAGGGATGTATATATTTACAGGAGAGGGAGAGTTCATGTCTATGTATATTAGGGGTGTATATATTTACAGGAGAGGGAGAGGTCATATATATATATGTCTATTAGGGGTGTATATATTTACAGGAGAGGGAAAGGTCATGTATATGTCTATTAAGGGTGTATATATTTACAGAAGAGGGAGAGGTCATGTATATGTCTATTAGGGATGTATATATTTACAGGAGAGGGAGAGCTCATGTATGTCTATTAGGGGGGTGTATATATTAGGGGTGTATATATTTACAGGAGAGGGAGAGGTCATATATATGTCTATTAGGGGTGTATATATTTACAGGACAGAGAGAGGTCATGTATATGTCTATTAGGGATGTATATATTTACAGGAGAGGGAGAGGTCATGTATATGTCTATTAGGGATGTATATATTTGCAGGTGAGTGAGAGGTCATGTATATGTCTATTGGGGATGTATATATTACAGGAGAGGGAGAGGTCATGTACATTTGTATATGTCTATTAGGGATGTATATATTCACAGGAGAGGGAGAGATCATGTCTATGTATATTAGGGGTGTATATATTTACAGGAGAGGGAGAGGTCATATATATATATGTCTATTAGGGGTGTATATATTTACAGGAGAGGGAAAGGTCATGTATATGTCTATTAAGGGTGTATATATTTACAGGAGAGGGAGAGGTCATGTATATGTCTATTAGGGATGTATATATTTACAGGAGAGGGAGAGCTCATGTATGTCTATTAGGGGTGTATATATTTACAGGAGAGGGAGAGGTCATGTATATGTCTATTAGGGGGGATGTATATATTTACTTCTGTTTCTACTGTTTCCGGACTGGACTTTGGTTCTATTCTTACTCTATGAGGTATCTTTTTAAGCATAATTATAAGGAAGAATTTTTTTCAAAGGTAATTATTTCACCGTATCGATGGTGTAATGATTACCTAGCTGCGGAACCGTAGCCCTTTATGGTCCTTTTTTTTTTGGCGGACCATACTGGTCAGGGAGTAGTTCTCGCCATTTTTTACGTTTTTTATCCAATATTTTTAAGAAACAGTCGAGAAACCTTTGTTTCACCCCATTATTATTTTGCATGAACCATAATGATTTACCTACGAAATGGATTTTCATAAAGGAGAGCGCACGCTGATCGGGGATCCATTATTACGATGTTGCGTTTTTTAACAGAAAATGGCCGCAACAGAACCAATTCTCGCCAACTTTCAGAAATATTGTTTTTGTGAAGCTAAAGCATCAAAAGGAAAGAAAAACGACATTTTAGAAAATTAAAACCCTTTCTTAAAAAGTTAACAGGTTTTTGCGTTAGTTCATCGCTGTTTTAAAGGCTCTCATCATCCATCTCATGCCATCACCACGCCGCTCCGCCATTCCGTAAAATACATCCTTTTCAACAGTGGTTTACCTGATAATTTTCCTTTTATTGATGAAAAGTAATAATTCCAGTTTTTCTAGAATTAATTTTAATATTTTGTCCATGTTTTATGCCCAATGTGATAATATAGGATCCATGTATAAATTAGCGGTCAAGGTATTTGATGACGTAAACAGTGCATGCGCAGGCGGCCATTTGCATCCACATGGAATCTATTTTTATTCTGCAACCGTGAGTATTTTGGATTGTAGGGATGAGTAATAAGGCAAAGTGTGACACTTTTTAGAAAGATCTTAAAGATTTGTAGAGATATATTGGAAATATGGTGTCACTAGATTCTCCGATGATCATACCATGTGTTTTTCTATTTTAAGAGTACCAACACACGTGACCCCCTGTTGATGTTATGACAGAATGCGGGGTGCAGTAGGGTTTTTATCCGATTTTAACGATATTTCACAATGCAATTCGATAAAAATTAATACGAAGGATTGGTACGACGTTCTTTAATGATGGTGAAAAAATCAGACGAAAATTCGCGAGCGATCGTGCTAAATGAGACAGTTGGCGAGAATTGCTTCTTGGCGAGAACTACTCCCCGACCAGTAGGGCTACGGATTTCCCCTATGCAAAAACTTGCGGAATTTGCGACCTCGATTGAGTCGCACTTTTCTAGGGGCTTCTGACGATCGGGCGCCAAGTGTGCGTAGCCAATTGTGTATGTTTCGTTTCCTCAAATATTTTTCTATCACTCTACATTATTATTTATGCAAAATTATTAATATCCTTCTATTTATTACAACAAATATCTGATTACAGCTTAATCCCGCCTACTCTGAACGCCATCTTGACACCATCGTATAATACGCAAATCGGATGCCGGAGAAGTCTTGTTCTGTTACGGCTTTTACATAACTTGTACTTTCGTTTGCCGATCAGACTTTCTTTATTCATTTTTCGGACTTTATTCCTGAAAAAAGCGAATATAATACACACTTCTTGCATTTTTAAAACCAATAAATACAGGTTCCATTCACGAAAGTACCAGTTACGTAAAAGCCGTAACAGAACAAGACTTCTCCGGCATCCGATTTGCGTATTATACTATGGTGTCAAAGATCGCAAATTCCGCAAGTTTTTGTATAGGGAAAATCCGTAGCCCTATGGTCCGCCAAAAAAAAAAGGACCATGAAGGGCTACTGTTCCGCAGCTAATGATTACCGTGCTCGCCTGGAGTGTGGTAGGTCGTGGGTTCGAGTCCTAGTCGGGTCAAACCAATGACTATAACATTAGTATTTGTTGTTTCTCCGCTAAGCATCTAATTGACGTCTTCTAGAACATTATATCCCAATGTTGGATGCCTTCATGGTAAAAATCGATAAAAAGCTACAAAAAATGCAGGATGTTCAAGGAGTATTGTAATGAATAAATAAATGTTTCCGTTTTTCTATTTAATAGGTTTTCAATTAGTTTGATATATTATGGAATTTCTTTCAATGTCGGTGAATTTGGTGGAAATGTTTATATCAACTATGCTGTTTCCACAATAGCAGAGACGGTTGCCATTTTGTTATGTTTCTTCGCCGATAGATTTCCGAGGAAGAAGTTATTGTGTTTTTGCATGATAACGGGTGGTGTGGCTTGTCTTTCTACAATACTTACATCAATATTTGCAGACAAATGTAAGTTGTTGTTTTTTTTTACTATTTTTGTCAGTTACTGGTCTCATCAAGATTTATAAGAAATTGTATGTTTAACTCTTCAGTTACTCTGATTGTTTTTACTCTCGTAGTATATCATTTTACTTTACCTCCATCTAACGTTGAAACATAAATAAATGACCTTTTTAAAAATGTAACTGTTTTGAATACACCCCATCCAAGTCAGTTCTGAGTAAAGCAAAGAATGCTTGCTCCTCTTACATGCAAAATCTACAAAGGGTTTCTGAAGATGTGAATGACAGGGAGTAGAATGTTGGTCATTGTGTTATATACTACATTTTGTATTGTATTTGTAGAACTAAAAAGATGTTTTTCATGCATATAAGTATGAATATGTACATAAATTAAACTATAGAAGAGTAAATATTGTTGATAAATACGTCGATAAAAAATCTCCCTGATCAGATCCCCAATATCCTGGTTTTTGAAGGCAAATCTCCTGCAAAGACCTGCTGACATTATCACATGTATGTTTTTTCTCTTTGATGTCTATATGAAATATTAAACTTAAAACTGTGATTGCAGAAAACCATGGACTATTATCTAAGACTGACATTATTCCGTACTCAATTAACCAACCATAAGGGAACGACCATTTTACTTGAAGGGGGGTTATGGTTTTTTCCTAAAAAAAAATATTCTGATTCCCAATGTTGCTGAAAAAAATATTCTGATTTTGGTGGAGGAAAAAAAATGTGATTCAGAGTTTTTGTCATATAAGGGAACGACCATTTAACTTGAAGGGGGGTTATGGTTTGTTCCTAAAAAAATATTCTGATTCCCAATGTTGCTGAAAAAAATAATCTGATTCAGAGTTTTTGTCATATAACCTTATGTTAAATTCTGGAGAGAAAAAAATCGCGCTTTGCGCGACAAAAAAAATAAATATTCTAACTCACGTGTTGTCCGAAATTTTTTTTCTAAAAAAAAAAAAAAAAAAAAAACATAACCCCCCCCCCCCTTTGCAAGTTAAATGGTCAGTCTCTTACTACTTTATTGAATCCAAATGTAAATGGACGGACCCGTATGCCACGGTATAACATGCAGGTCTAAATGTTCTACTATTGGCTTAAAGCTCAGTTCTAAATTTCAATCGTTTTATGGTACAAACATATACCACATGTTTTCCTCATGCACTTTAATATTTAAGCAAATTCATCCTTCGGATTCGTTTGTTTAAATAAGTTAAATCGTAAGACCAGTGGTATAATATTTGTCCTAACAGTGTAAGCTATCGGAGGCTGAGATATTTACTATTTAGATGTGAATAGTGGATCATCATAATGCCTAGAGGTCAAAAGGGATAACCTTGAATACCACCGTCGATAACACATAACTGATCACTCCGATTATTCGATGAGTATAGAGTAATCGAACCATGACTGACGATAGGTTCCATCGTATTAATCGTAAAAGTGTTTTTGACATCTACTTTCGTAGTTAAAATACTTCAGGTGCCTCATGGTTGTTGATGTAGATGGTTCACGATAGATGTTCGACCATCCTCACTGAATTTGGTGCTGCCTTGACTGCTATTTTACCTATTTTGTTCCAGTATTGTTGTAAATACTGTTATAATGACAGCCGGAACCTTTGAGCCGTAATGAAATAGGGAGGTTTGGTGCCGTAAAATCTGATTCAACCCACCATTTCTTTGGAAATGCCTGTACCAAGTCGGGGTCATTATGGTTTTCACAGTTTTCCGGTTGTTGACTGATTTTGCCTGTTTGTATACTTGTGAGTTTTGACTTTCCCTTTGGGGGATTGTTCGGAGTTCTGTGGATTAGTTGTTGCTCTTGTTCAAGGCATGTTCAACTTGAAATTTTTACACAAGCTCTTGTCAAATGTGTATACATTTTTGTGTGTGGATCTTCATTTTATACCAATAAAGCTAACCCCATTTGATAAGATATTTAATTAATTAGTGTTAAAAATGAGAACTATGCATTCTCTTGCTGCAATAATATACTGTTACAGTGAATTTATCTAATTTGATATAACCGTCAACGGTGGTATAAAGGTTATCGTGCTTGCCTAGAGTGCGATAGATCGTGTGTACTATCTGTGGTCTTGGTATTTGTTGCTTCTACACTGACTTCACTCACTGAATACAAAATAAAGAGAGATCACGACATATGTAGTTGTGAATCCAGGTCCTGACTTGGGACGGGCACAAAAATGTGGCTGGGTTTTCAGTATTTCGCATACTTTTGTGGAAAGCGAATATAATAACTAAATTATCCGTTCATTTATATAGTTTTATTTTCAGCATTACACTGGATTACTGTATGTTTGGCAATGATTGGAAAGTTGGGTGTGACTGCTTCCTTCTTTCTTGTCCCTATCATTACATCAGAAATATTCCCCACTACAATACGTGTAACTGCTTTTAGCATCTGTAATACTGGTGCACGGATTGGATCTATAGCCTCATCATATATAGGAAAACTTGTAAGTTTTTTTTAAAATGAATTCGGAAGATAAATGTTTGAAGAAACCCCAAGAGTAAATCAGAAACCGTCAATTGAAGGACAGACAATATTCTACGAAAATCTACGATACGACAAACTGTGACCCCTCTGATCCACAAATGGCAACGTACCGTCATTTTAATGTTAAACGGCACGTATATCATCTAATGTTAGAATCGTGGTACACACCAGTATAGATGTAAAGAATACATAATTAAATATGAACCCCAACAAACAAATCAGAGTAAATACAGAACGAACATCAAATCGCAGTGACCATCTTATGACGGAATTAGAAACACACACACACACACGCACACGCACATTGGGCACACAAGACACAGGGCGAACATTGGGCACACAAGACACAGGGCGAACATTGGGCACACAAGACAGACCGAACATTGGGCACATAAGAAAGGGTGAACATTGGGCACACAGGACACAGGGTGAACATTGGGCACACAAGAAGGGCGAACATTGGGCACACAAGACAGGGCGAACATTGGGTACACAAGACAGGGCGAACATTGGGTACACAAGACACAGGGCGAACATTGGGCACACAAGACAGGGCGAATATTGGGTACACAGGACACAGGGCGGAAATTACGCACACAAGACAGGGCGAATATTGGGCACACAAGACACAGGGCGAACATTGGGCACACAAGACAGGGCGAATATTGGGCACACAGGACACATGGCGAATATTGGGCACACAAGACACAGGGCAAACATTGTACACACAAGACACAGGGCGAACATTAGGCACACAAGACAGGGCGAATATTGGGCACACAAGACACAGGGCGAACATTGGGCACACAAGACAGGGCGAATATTGGGCACACAGGACAAAGGGCGAATATTGGGCACACAAGACACAGGGCAAACATTGTGCACACAAGACACAGGGCGAACATTGGGCACACAAGACAGGGCGAATATTGGACACACAAGACACAGGGCGAACATTGGGCACACAAGACAGGGAGAATATTGTGCACACTGGACACATGGCGAATATTGGGCACACAAGACACAGGGCGAACATTGGGCACACAAGACACAGGGTGAACATTGGGCACACAAGACACAGGGGGAACATTGGGCAAACAAGACACAGGGGGAACATTGGGCACACAAAACACAGGGGGAACAATGGGCACACAAGACACAGGGTGAACATTGGGCACACAAGACACAGGGGGAACAATGGGCACACAAGGCACAGGGGGAACAATGGGCACACAAGACACAGGGGGAACAATGGGCACACAAGACACAGGGGGAACAATGGGCACACAAGACACAGGGGGAACAATGGGCACACAAGACACAGGGCGAAGACAGACAAAACAAAACACAACACAGAAAGTTAAACAAATTAAAGTATAAAACTTAAAACCACATTAACCACAATGCTAACCGAAATAAAAAAAGGACATTATCTTGTTATAAGCTTCTGTTAAATGAATAAAAGCAAAATCACACAAGTACTAGTAATGGAAAGCTCGTGTCTTTTTTTAAATGGTTAGTAAGTATTGTATAGTAAAAGCCCTTTGAATATTTTTTTTTAATGTTTGAAGCACTTTTAGAGTACTCCTTGTACTATTACAAATATTCTTTTCATTTTAGAAAATGAATGTTATTTGTCTTAATGCAATTGTGATTGAATGATTTTGGAGATGCAGCAACATTATAATGATAAAGTCAAAAGTGAAAATAATATTAGAAATATTTTTTTTGTTGGTTTTATTATTTTTTTTCAGGGAGCAATAATGGATACAAAATTTGATATGGCTCTACCTCTAGTCATATTTGGATCGGTTGGAACAGCAGCAGGAATTGTTGCTCTTTGGTTACCAGAAACAAGAAATATAAAATTACCACAAACCTTACATGACGCTTTAAATATTGACAGGTATAAATATATGGTCGAGATGTTGTATTCATTTTACACATTTAGGAATCGTCCCGTTACACTATAGTCATTTCACTACCTTGGTTGTGTCAAGTTGGTATAATGGTTAGCGTGTCCACATTGAGTGCGGTATATCGCGGGTACGGGTAGCGGTCGGGTATTTGGTGATTATCCAATGGAATGTAGCATGAAGGAGCTCGAGTGAACACGTGTTGGCTTATGGTCAGGATAATGTGTCCGAGTAAAGCGACAGGACATGTGCACAGTTTTTCTAGTATCCTAGAACTATAGAACAGACATCATCATTTCATCGAAATATACTGATTGATTTATTGTGGTTACTTAACGCCACTTTCAGCAATATTTCAGCTATATCATGGCGACCAGTTTTAGTGGTGAAAGAAGCCGGCGTACCCGGAAAGAACCACCGAGCATGGGCAAGCATCACTTGCGGCTGCGAGTCGAGTGCACCCTTTTTGTAATTTATAAAGGCGGGCTCGAACCCACGCCGTATTTTGTGATAGGCTTGTATGAGTTGTTAGGTAATACAACTACCTAACTCATTGAGCCACCCGGGCCCTCATCGAAATATAATTTGTTCTTGTCATAATATAGCTGAAAACGGGCGCACTACGTTTGAGCGCATTTTCAATTTTAGGTGTGTTACGTTTGAGCGCAAATCTTTCCTACGTTTGAGCGCATTTTACCTGTGGTTTACCTGGGGGAATTTAATATCTAAAAATGTGAAAAATAGAAATAAAAATATATACACTTTATTATAAAAGATTACAGCACTAAAAAACTCATCATAAAAACATCATATTCTTTATTTAGAATGTTTATGAAATAGATTTAAGAATGTTTAAAAATGTTTATAAAAGTAGCACTAAAATCTTACAAATCGGTTCTTGCGGAAAATTTCAACCCCACTGACTTCATGTAAGTTGCTCTAGAAATTTCTCCTGTCTCTAACCTACGGTATTGTTCTAAGGAAAACGCAGGCTTTTCCTTCTCGGTGCGCCTGACTTTAGCGGGGTTGTCAAGACCTCTCTATTTGTTTCCGATATGAAAAACTCCATTTTTTTTCATACACATACAAATAGTAAACAGTATCAATCATAAACAGTACTCACAAATGAAAGGAATTAAATAGTAAACACAACCATCATACCGTGAAAACCGTATGTAAACTAAATCTTTAAATTATTTTTTTCCTTATCAAAATCATTTTTAATAATTTAAAAAAAAAAGATCATTTTTATTATAATTTCTTAAAAGTTTTATAATTTTAATTTTTTTTCTCAGGTAAAATGCGCTCAATCGTGGATTTTTTTTGCGCTCAAACGTAGGATTTTTTGCGCTCAAATGTAGGACCAATGCGCTCAAACGTCGTGCAACGCTGAAAACTGTTCTCTTGGTGATAATCACAACTGCTCACTTACATACATGTACTAGTCAATCCCTTCCTGAAGTATGACGAACATTTTGGCCCCTTACTCTTATTATTTGCTTTGTTATATATTATTTTGTTTGTTTGACAACCCCTCAATTGTTATTTTTATGTCCCGGCCACTAAGTGGCTGGAACATATAGTGTTACCAATGTTCGTAATTCCGAAATAAAACAATCGCGACCGCTTTTTTCGCTATGCTTTGAGATATTGACTTGATATTTGGTATGTGGGTGTATAGTATGGACGTTTCGCACGATATTGCGTCGTGCAGCGTAACAAGTTAAATGTGCTTATTTTATCGTTATTTGAAAACACAGCAACGTTTCATTTTTGCTTGCAATAGATGATATATTTTTTTCTTTGAGTTGTAACGAAAATATCTATTTTTTATCTGAATAAATTTCCTTAGTATTCATTTTATTCTTTTTTTCGTGTATTTATTTAAACTTTTTCTTGTTTTGTTTGTATAATTTCCTGTGTTTTATTTACTTAGTTATTAATTTGTTTGTCATTTTTGTTTTGTTTTATTTTGTTCTGTTCTTTTACGTTTTTATTAGATACGATAACGTAACTCTCATTCCGCTTGTGCTCCATTTAGGGTTACGAATCGATCCCATTCAATGTATGGGAGCAGCGCCCGGAGTGATTCACACCGGGCGGTTTTTTGTCCTAATTCCGTTGTAAGTGGTTGGAAAAATTAACGGGGGTGAAAGATAAATATATTTAGGTAAACCTTGAGGTATTAAATAATCGCTGCAGCAATCCATGGTAGACTTATATCCATCTGAAAATTTGAATGCATAAAATCTTCTTTCTGTCCGACATTTTGTTTACAAGTTGCTAGTTCACGCGCACTTGCCTCGTTTTTGAGATATCCTTATTTGGATCAATTTTATAGTAAAACGTAGTAACAGTTTTCCATATTTGGCATATATGGATAGGCTCCGCCCATCGCGAGAGTCTACGTAAGGTGTTATGGCGGACAAGTAACAATTTTCAAAAACGAAACCGGCCTTGAAGATAGAAACAGGGATTGTAACACTTATTTCGTATCACCATTACTTAAAAATTGTTGGGAATAATAAGATATGACCAGATATGCAAAAAGAAAGTTGAAATATTTACGGAACGAAAATTTTAATTTGCTCCCATACGTTGAATGAGATCGATTCGTAACCCTAAATAGAGCACAAGCGGATTGAGGGTTACGTTATTGTATCTACGTTTTTATCACCTATTGTTGTATTTAAATTGTGGTGTACTTTTTGTTGTTTTTGTTAGTTTTATTCGATTTATTAATTTGTTAACTTGCTGACGTTATGCAAATGGCAATGATATAAAAAAAAGTGTGACGTTTTTGCTATATTGGACATTTTGGCTAGACATGGAAAAGTCGGACAAAAAACTTAATGAACAAGCAAACCTTGCACATTCTACATGTATATTTTAGCCAGGTATGGGAACTTTCTTCCATAATATATAGTTTGTTATTTCTCTTTTGTATCTTATTTATAGTGTCTACTCAAATAGCGGCATCTCGTCGAAAAAATCTAAAAAGCGACGTTTGGACATTGTGGCTAGACATAGCAATTTGGCCACTGTCGCAAAAAGGAAAACTCGATTTTAGCATTTTACCTATAGATGTTATCTGTTTTATGGGTACTTTCTTGTAGTAAAATTGCGCGCATTTCGGAGTCGAGTTTACCGAGAAACCAACGAAAAAACAATTTTCTGAACGTCACTGTTACGTCGGACAGCAAAATATTAGCGTAAGAGTACAACTTTGAACACTGAAATAATTAGAATAAATTATCAGGAACTTAGGAATAATAGCCAAGCAGAAGCGCGTTGTTTTAGGCTTTATTTAGATACGCATATTTGAATTTTGCTTTACAACATTGAATTCCTGGACTTTTTTATCAAGACATTGACACCATTTTTCACTAGACGCAATATCGTGCGAAACGTCATGATAATTCTAATATGACGTCCTTCAAACGCTTTCGCTCGTGGTTAAGTATTTGGCATTAAGGGGCAACCCGTGGTAAAATCAGTATATATTCAAGCCCCCATGAATTATTTCTTAATTATCTCGTGTCTTATCCGCATTCCGGTTAGCTAAATTTATTATTGAGACTACTGTGATGTCCGTTACGATTTCCGCATAACGACGATGCTGGACACGTTTTTACTCCCAGCTGTTGGTAGGAGGGTTCCTGTCTTAATTCTGTTGTTATAGTGGTGTACTACGACTATATGAGTAACATGCTTGGTGTCTTATAAGAGGTAGGAGACCCTTCAAGAGCACCCGTACCTGTGTTCACGGTAGGAGACCCTTCAAGAGCACCCGTACCTGTGTTCACCCCCTGTTTCTTGGAGGGGTCCGTGTTGTTCATCTTTTCAGTTTCCTGTGTTGTGGTTTTTGTTTTATTAATCTTACTTATGTGTCTTGTGTCCAATGTTGCCAGTGTCTGTTTTATTAGTCTTGTGTCCAATGTTGCCAGTGTCTGTTTTATTAATCATACTTATGTGTCTTGTGTCCAATGTTGCCAGTGTCTGTTTTATTAGTCTTGTGTCTAATGTTGCCAGTGTCTGTTTTATTAATCTTACTTATGTGTCTTGTGTCCAATGTTGCCAGTGTCTGTTTTATTAGTCTTACTTATGTGTCTTGTGTCCAATGTTGTCAGTGTCTGTTTTATTCGTCTTACTTATGTGTCTTGTGTCCAATGTTGCCAGTGTCTGTTTTATTAATCTTACTTATGTGTCTTGTGTCCAATGTTGCCAGT
>MJUT01009638.1:265102-276403 GCA_002080005.1 Gigantidas platifrons
ACCTTCATCAGGTACACCCAGAGTAAAACAATCAAGAAGTCATCAAAGGCAAGGGAAACCATTACACCACTGATGCAGTTCCTCTGACATAAACCTTCATCAGGTACACCCAGAGTAAAACAATCCAGAAGTCATCAGAGGCAAGGGAAACCATTACACCACTGAGGCACTTCCTCTGACATAACCTTCATCAGGTACACCCAGAGTAAAACAATCAAGAAGTCATCAGAGGCAAGGGAAACCATTACACCACTGATGCAGTTCCTCTGACACAACCTTCATCAGGTACACCCAGAGTAAAACAATCAAGAAGTCATCAAAGGCAAGGGAAACCATTACACCACTGATGTGGTTCCTCTGACACAACCTTCATCAGGTACACCCAGAGTAAAACAATCAAGAAGTCATCAAAGGCAAGGGAAACCATTACACCATTGCTGCGGTTCCTCTGACATAACCTTCATCAGGTACACCCAGAGTAAAACAATCCAGAAGTCATCAGAGGCAAGGGAAACCATTACACCACTGAGGCGCTTCCTCTGTCATAACCTTCATCAGGTACACCCAGAGTAAAACAAGCAGAATGGCCAAAATCTGATAAGGTGAAAAAAGTTTGAAGATATCAAAGGGTTAATGATAAGAAGCCGAACATTGAAGGACATACATTCATACATTGTAAAGAACAACACAACACGAACCCAACAAAAAACTTATAGGAGAGGAATCTTAGTTTTACAAATAATTACATTATTTTTGGACTGTAAACAGTGTTGGATGGGAGCAAGCTGTCGATAATGGTGCACATCTTCACACAATACATTATGTAATATTTACACACAAGTCACAACTACACAAATTTTTTTAATCAACAATTGTTATTATGATAGAGCTGATCCTGTGCATGATTGTTGTTTATTGCCAAACAAGCTATATCATGGAACGAACAAGCTACATTTAATGAAATGATGATGATGTCCACTTTGTACTCGGACCTGATTTTACGAGGACAACAAAAAAGCGGAAATCGACAAAATCGGAAGTATTGAATATACTATAAAAAAAGGAATCGTAACAGTAAAACGGTAAAATCTGGTAAAAAAAAAAGCGGACGAAAATCAGGTCTGTGTACTAGACCAATTGGATCTTTATAGTGCTTGTTCACAGACAACGATCCGCGGACAGACATATAGGGTTTAACAAGGGGAGAGGTGCAAGATCGTAAAATCTGAGACACCCGAGGGCAAGATTTAAATCACATCAGACAGGGCTCGCTGAGTCAGATATGATTTAAATCTTACCCATACATCATTCATGCAAAGCTTAATTTAACCCACTGAATTCAGTTAAGACGGAAATGCAAAATTGTATTGATGGATGAAGGATGCCAAGTGATAGATAAAGCTCATAAGACCTTTCTTTGGCCAGTCAATCTCAAAAAAAAGAAACAAAAAAGAAAATAAAGATTGGATCAGTAAAGCAAAGATCCCTTAGCAACAGAGTCTTCAAAATGTTAAGATTTGTTTTATTTTACTTTTTATGAAATTTGATCACTGACAATTGTATAATTTATATAGAAAAAATGTCACACAAGCAGATATCAATTTGATTGGTTAATGACATCTGTCATCTCTTTCCCTTTTTCTAGGTGCAGCTTTGACAATGTCATCTACACGTAGAATCATCTCGGCGGCTTCAGATCCACTCATAATTACTTGTCGTTTTACCTGGAAAGATTCAGTAATTCCATTTGCTTCCATATCATCCACTATCCCTTCATCCATATCTGTAAAAAAAAAAAAAAAAAAATACATTATACTTTACTCTAGTAGGTAGCTGAGTAAGAAATAACTCTCTTATTTCAAGCAATAACTAATTATTCCTGTGGTATAATGCACATAGCTCTGTTTTGGAATATACACGTCAAACTATAACTGGTTATTTCATCTTCTGCCAGTAAAAAAGAATGGATGTTATTGCCAACAAACAGTTTGGGTCTAGCTGGCGAAAATAAGCTGGATGTGCAGCAAATTCAATGTCTTTTAAAAAATGGATAAAACATAATGTCTGACACAGTTCAGTTGGATTTGTTAATTATGGTATTTAAGCCTAAAGCCTGGTTATTTGCACAGTGCATTATATATACAAACACATTTCTATCCTTTAACTCTGGTTTATTGCTTTTTTGTGGTTTAGTGCAATATAATAATACCATTATGTCCTTCCTGAAAAGTGAATATCTATAGTTATCAAATTTTGGTCTTTGGGAAATAGCTCCTTCTCAGTTTGATAATTATTGATATTAACATTTCATGAAGGCCATAATTGTATATAATATATCAACTATCCCTACATCCGTGTCTGTAACAAACAGTATATATTAATATGTGAATCACATGGATATTGTCAGAAATAAAATCTATATTTAAGAACCAGAACAAAATGCTTCTTATTTATAATAACTTACTGACTCCCATTGTGTGTTTTTTCTGTGTGTGAAGAGCTCTCAACTCTGAGATGAGCTGTGCTGTATCATAACCTGCATTATCTATCATGATTGAAGGCAACTGCAAATAGAAATGATGAATAATTGAAGGTAATTAAAACCGACACGAGCCCATATCACTCACCTGCCTACATGGCATCATTAAATTTTGGCCCCATACGACTTGGGACCCAGTGTATTCCTTGTACTTTCATTGGTAAAATATTTAATTTTCATAACACAAAGCTGCTTCACTCCAAATAGAGTTACATTTCCTTTATTTTGATGATTTTTTAAACTTGCCTTAAATTTCAACATTTGACCCAAATGGTTCAGACATCATAGATCCTTAGAATTTATTCATGAAAGCTTGATTGTAATAGCATAATGATGTTATTCATGCATATATAAATATGTTATTTAAGGAATATTTGAAATTGTTGAACAGGTTATACGATATAACCTGGTTTGGGTTAGTTTACGCTTAATAAACCGCGAAGTGGTTTATGAAAAGCGTAAACTGACCCAAACCAGGTTATGCAAGTATAACCTGTTCAACAATTTCAAATATTCCTTATAATTTAATTTTTACAACAAAATTTAATAATTCCTCGATTTTAATTGCGATTATTTCATGTGACTATTTGAATTTGTCGTTAGCGGATGAACACATTGGTAACGTCACAATACCAACCCAGGTTATCGAGTGTAACCAATGTTGCTCCAGGCGGTTCAGCCAATCGGATTGCAATATTCACATCAAATTAAATTATATTAATATAATGGCTTGTACAAATTTTAATCTTTAATTCATAGAGATGCTTCATACAAAATACAGTTGTATTTTCATTGCTGTCTAGCTTTATGTCAACAGATTTAAAATATTCATCAAAAACAATAGGATTAAACAAAACTCTAGTAGCTTTCTCTTTAAACCCATATTAACACTTTCAACAATATTTCAGCTATATCTGGGCAGGCGGTTTTGAGTTGATTGAGGAAATCCAGAGTCCCCGGTAAAAACCACAGACCTGTCGCAACTCGCCGACAACCTTTATCACATAATGCTGTATTGTAAAACATTAAGACAAACAGCAGTACAGACTAACAATGTACAAGCCTAAAAAAAAATAAAAATAACCTTTACAGAGAAAGTGAACAAATTTTGGTATCTAGAGTTTGCATAATTTCAGCAAAAATCAGAACAGAATTTATTTTTTTCAGCAAACTCTGTAACATGTCATGCTACTCATTAAAATGTACCTATAGGCTACTATTATTTAGCTTTATTGGCTCTTTTAGGTGTGTTTTACCTCTATGCTCTATTTATTGTAACAGCATCCATGTTGGTGTGAGGTTGGGGTCACCACACACATTTTTGTTTACACGAATGCCCCAAGTTTCGCTTAAATTGGCCCACTGATGTCAGAGGAGAAGATTTTTAAAATATTTTACAGATGACTGATGTCAAGTCAGGTGAGCTAAAAATAAATAAATCTGACCTGTCTAAGTGCTTTAGCATATGCTTCCATAGCTACTGCTTCTTTGCCTGGGGTTCTTGATGCCAATCGTGAAACAGCATCAGCCATCAACATTTCTGAACTTCCTGTAAAATAAATGTATAATTACATGTATATTATGTTAAAATGATCATATACTAGGAGTGTAACGATATACCGAATGACTATGCATCGCGGTATTTTATTGACCACACGGTACACTGTACGATGGGTGCCCCTTACGATATTGATGACACGATACGACTGGGTGCTTCTTTAGTACCAAAAACTGTTAAAATCAATGAAATAAAATAACTTTTTTATTCCTAAATCAAGCTACATAAATAGTGTTTTTTTTTCAAATATTAGTTTTAATTTTCACGGACGTATGTGGCAAATCCTTAAGAAAAAAAAATCAGTAACGCACCTGCAGAGTTGTGAACATGTGGATGGACAATGTGACCTTGACCTTTGACCTACAAACCTCAATATCAATAGGCTTTCTCCTCTGACCATCAGGCACATGTGTACCAAGTTTCATTTAGATACTACATTTTGTTCTTGAGATATCGTGCGGAACGAAAAAAGTATCAAATTTTTGTTCTATTTTTAGAAGTTGTGACTTGACCTTTGTCCTACAAACCTCAATATCGATAGGCTTCCTCCTTTCACCATCAGGCATGTGAATACCAAGTTTCATTTAGATCTGACATTTCGTTCT
This sequence comes from Gigantidas platifrons, assembly GCA_002080005.1. Classification (NCBI taxonomy): domain Eukaryota; kingdom Metazoa; phylum Mollusca; class Bivalvia; order Mytilida; family Modiolidae; genus Gigantidas; species Gigantidas platifrons. The sequence continues at coordinate 269,805 of MJUT01009638.1, forward strand.
TAAGATATTGTGCGAAAACGAAACTAGAGGCTCACATGAGCCTGTATCGCTCACCTGACATAACTATGTCCTCTTAAGAATGTCTGCATGCCGATTACATCTAAATTACTATTCAAATCCCATAGGGTTCTATGTTAAAACTATGTCTGCTCATGGCAGCCATCTTGGATGGAGGTAGTAGTCACCGGACACAATTTTAAAAGTATACTACCCAAGGACCATCCATGCCATATTTGCTTTAAATTGGCTGACTGGTTTCAGAGGGAAGTTTTTAAACAATTTTCCCATAGGGTCCTATGTTTAAACTATGTCCGCTGACTGCGGCAATCTTGGATGGAGGTCGGGCTCACAGGACATAATTTTGAAAGTTGACCACCTAAGGACCATTCATGCCATGTTTGCTTTAAATTGACTTGCTGGTTTCAGAGGAGAAGACTTTTAAACATTTTTTCCATAGGTCCTATGTTAAAACTAAGTCGAGTCATGGTGGCCATCTTGAATTTCCGATCAGCAAACGATTCACAAGTTTAGTACAGGATCACCCAATGATCATTCCTGTAAAGTCACAATTCAATTGGCTTAGTGGTTTCTAACAATAAGATTTTAAAAATTTCGACCAATCAGAACACATTATGAGCCCTGGCAGTCATGTTGGATTTCCGATCAGCGCCAAAAACAAAAATCTTGTATATGACCATCTAATGAACATTTCTGCCAAGATTGGTTCAAATCTGTTGCGTGGTTTCAGAAAAAAAGATGAAAATGTGAAATTCCCATAGGGTCCAATGTTAAACTAAGTCGAGTCATGGTGGCCATCTTGGATATGCGATCGGCACAAAAAAAACAAATTTAGTAGAGGACCATCCAGTCATCATTTCTATAATGTTACAATTCCATCGGCTGAGTAGTTTCTGACAAGAAGATTTTCAAAGTAGCAACCAATCAGAACACATTATTGGCCCTGGTGGCCATGTTGGATTTCCGATCTGCACCAAAATAACAAATTTAGTAGAGGACCTCCCAATGAACATTTCTGCCAAATTTGGTCCAAATCAGTTCAGTGGTTTCAAAGAAAAAGAAGAAAGTATGAAAAGTTTACAGACGCGGACGACGACGGACGCAAAGTGATGACAAAAGCTCACATGACCCTTTGGGTCAGGTGAGCTAAAAAGTATAATTTTTTTTAATCTATTTTTAGAAGTTGTGACCTTGACCTTTGTCCTACAAATCTCATTATCAATAGGCTTCCTCCTCCCACCATCAGGCATATGTGTACCAAATTTCATTTAGATCCTACATTTTGTTCTTAAGATATTGTGCGGAAACGAAAAAAGGATAACATTTTTGATCTATTTTTAAAAGTTGTGACTTTGACCTTTGTCGTACAATCCTCAATATCAATAGGCTTCCTCCTCTCACCACCTGGCATGTGTGTACCAAGTTTCATTTAGATCAGACATTTCATTCTTAAGATATTGTGCGGAAACGATTGCGCCGCAAGGACACCGTTCATCATATTATAAGCCGAGTTCGACTTCATCGCAACTCGGCTAAAAATGGCGACGCACACAAAATGTCACAATACGTATCATGATATGTATCGTCACTTGTCTAAAATATCGCAATACGTATCATGAAAAAAATTCTGAATCGCTACACTCCTATCATATACGGTGTACTATCCTTAGTAGAATATTTGGTCCCTTTGACATTGATACAAGATGAATTATTTGACTGTATGATACCATAATCAAATTACTTTATATGATTTTAAAATTCCAGGTTTCAGCAATTTTTTTCATTTGATTTTACAATATTTTGAAATGTATATTAACATATTTTACCTTGAAACCTTGTCTTAAGCAGTTATTTAATTTAACCAATCTAAGAAGCAAATCCTATGACATAGAAGTTAAAATGAAATGGAATAACAATGCCTTTTAAAAGCTATCCTATTGTTTCACAGACAACACATTACAATCAAGAACATTTTGACACTTTGAATGCATTCTGAGGAATATTTGCCTTATCAAAATGCATTCCCACTTATTTTTAAAGGTTTATTAAATATGGTAGTTGATTTACATCTACCTTTGTAATCAGTGCCTAAAGCACTTTACATTGTCTATTTGATTTGCTCTCAGCAAGATGTACTCTATACAACTTTATATGATAAATTTGTCAGTTATTTGTAGCAGGTCAGGATTTTAATAAAGCTAAATGCCAACAATGAAACGAATTAAGGGCTACCTCTTGATGATGGCTTGATACAACTGGTGAATTATTTTTGGTCAATTCGGCCTCTTGTTTGGTAACAGGTTGGGCCAGAATCACTAAAATCAATCTGCTCCTTTATAATATGTCAATGATTATTGTGTTTTAATTAAGGATTGGTCAAATAGAACTTAAGCTATTGTGAAAAAAAAACCACACTGCATCTACAATCAAAGATAACTTTCATACACCCATAATAGGACCAAAAAAATTTATCAGCAGTATAAATATTGTTGAAGGTACCATAAACAATAACTTAATCCAATGAAAAAAAAATTACATTCTACAAAAGGACACAACTAAGCCATGGAAGGTGATATTTTTAGTGTAGTTCATGTGGTCAAGATCTCTGAAATTCTAATGTTACCTCCTCCAAACACTATCTTTGTTTCTTTTACAGTCTGAGTAAGAACACACAGGGCATCATGTATTGATCGATCAGCTTCATCTAAAATCTGTTTGGTTGCTCCTCTCAACACAATAGTACAGGCTTCTCCTAGCTTCACACCTACAGTAAAACATAAAATTAACAAATCTTTATACATGAACAATTTTTTGATTTTTATTTTAATCAAATACAACAACTTGCACATCAAAACAAAATGCAATCTACTCACTTCTATATTGTGTCAATCAAATATTTCTAAGGTTGACAGAAATTTAACATGATATTTACATTTGGAAAAATGAAATTAAAATAAGTAGATGAATTTATTAATTGGGCATAAATAAAATTCAAGTTTATCAAGGCAAAAATTTTTCTTAATAATGTTGTCATTCATTAAAGACAAAATTTAAATATATTGAAGAAGGCATTCTTACAGTGGCAAAATCTTTTACCTGTCAAAAATGTGCCACTTTACAACCACTATTGATTGAAAAATATACCTGTAATTAATTTCAAGATTAAGTTAGTTTTGTAACCAATGGTCCTACTTAGAAAATTGTCTTTAAGACTCAACTTTATCTATCCAATTCATGGTCACATAAAGGTACCATAAAAATAAGTCTCACTAAATTACCATGTATCAGGGCTTCCAATATTTTTCAAGTGTACCAGTACTTCATAATTATGAATTAACAGGTAAATAACAAGTAACATATACCTCATTAATGGGCGGTACCAGGTACTCTTACCCACATAAAATGGTCTTTGGTTCCTCCCAATTTCAAAGATTGTTGCACAAGATATTCATGAAAAATGTTGAAATTTTAAGTAAAGGCCTGAAGTATATTACTTGTTAGTACAGATAAAGCAACTACCTTAAAATGATATAAACTGTATAAAAATCTTGTAGTTTTTGTTTTTATTTGAAATTAAATAATTCAGGATGATCAAAGAGTCTTATCAATATTAGCATTTAGAAATAGATACTTGTGTACCCTTGTGAAGCTTGGGGCTACAGTGTTGAAGGTGTTAATAACTTACCTGAAAACTTAATTAATTTATCTTCACCTATCATTACTTCCTCTATCAAGTCACAGTGACCTAGTTTAATCAAATCTGGGCAATCAAATGTTGAACAAATTTCTCCACCTAAAAATTAACACAGTTTAAAAAATAGCAAGAAAATAAGGTATTTAAAACTGAATAATATTAAATAGCTTCACGATATCTGTGAATCAAGGCTTAGATATTAATTGACTTTTTTTTTCAACTTTTGAATTTAAATTAATGCTTAAGATATAACATTTTCTAACAAGTCTCTTTCATTCTTCCATCTTTTGCAAAAGATGCCCTGTAGAAGCTATGTGAAATCTATACCTGACCCTCCATCCCTCACCTGGTTTATGCACTGTTTGGGATCAAACCAGCTTGTACAGTCACACCTGCTTTAGTGACCATCTGAATTATGTGACCTGCATTTTAATTTCCCTTCACAGTGCTTTTCATATAAATTAAACCTGTATTTAGCTGTCATGGAATAGAAGTTCCATCATAATATTTATTCCAAAGATAAACCTGTCTTATGTGACCCTATTTCAATGTTCCCTTGGAAGGTCACATAAGACAAGTTTTACTGTAGTTTTTGAGAAAAAAAAAAACCGTTTCAAATGGTTGAATGGTTTCAGATTATAATAATTTTGAAACATTTTCCCCATAGGATCCTAATGCTAAATTGGTCCAGTGATGACAGTCATTTTGGATTTTCAATCAACAAAAATAATTTGTAAGGGAACATTCGATGATTACTTATGTTCAGTTTGGGTTCAATCAAATTTCTAGTTTCTGAGAAAAATTATTTTTCCATTTTCCCATATAGTCCAATGTTAAAACCATGTCCTATGATAGCAGCCATATTCAGACCTGATTTTACGAGGACAACAAAAAAGCGGAAATCGGCAAAATCGGAAGTATTGAATATACTATAAAAAAGGAATTGTAATGGTAAAACGGTAAAATCTGGAAAAAATAATAATTAAGCGGACGAAAATCATGCCTTCATATTGGATATCTGATCGACAAAAAAAACAACTTTTGAAATCTTGGACAATTAAAAAACATAATTGAGCCTAGCAGCCATGCTGGATTTCCAAATGAAATGAGAATCATATCAAATGTCGAGGACCAGCAAAGTCATATTATTACCAAATTTAGTTTCAAATGGACCAGTGATTTGTGTGAATAGATCAAAATGTAAAAGATAATGGACAATGACAGGTACCATATGATTACAATAGTTTACCTCACCTTTTGGGACAGGAGAGCCAAAGATGCACATATCAAACTGACACAAAAGAAAACACCGATTTAAAATGTAGGGAGTTCCATGTACAAAGGTAGTTTTTTTAATGACATATGTAAAGATGGCAACAAGTCCTGGTACCTGCCAAAACAATATGCATACCCCCATATAGTAAATATTTAATATATAGAAGAAAGTACAACTAATGTCTCGAGTTGCTTCACATTATCCAAAAATAATGGGTTGTAATTATAATGACCAATAACTCTTTGTCTTTACACTAGGGAGAGTAAGGACTGATAACTTAATGGAAGAGATTGTGAATCTGTAAGTAATTAACAACTAGTTGTTTCCCTTCATAAAACCATTACCTGTGACTAAAGCTAATCTCTCTACACCTTCAAAGTCAGCATGCTCTATAGACAATACTCCATTATCTGAAAACAGCTGTTCTGGATAGTTGTATATTAACTGTCTGTAAAATATATCATATAAACGATAAGTTTTCATGCTTTTTAAAAAAATTTGCGATTTAAAAAAAAAAAAAAAAAAAATCCTCCCGAAAGTGTGATCGCTCGCCAGAGATGCTCAACACACTATGTATTTGACAGAATTAATCTGATTGGTTCTGAATAATAAGACAGTCAAAGATGTCCAATTTTCAACTAATCAGAAGCCGGGACTGGAAGGGCAAGGTCCATCAGAAACAAATCTGTAAGAGGACTATCCAAGGAGTATCACGTGCCAAGGAATGGCAAGGCATCAGAGATGTACATGTCAAGTTGTCATTGATGTCCTGTAGGAGAAATGCTGTCACTTGACAGGACATTGTGAATCAATACTGGATCTGTATGTTATCTATTAAAACATCTATCAGATTGGTTGACAAAGGCCCCCTTAAGATAAAACCCCCTTGACAAAAAGACCCTCCCACAATAATGAAAAGTATACATGTAAGTTATTGTTTTTTGTGTCATATATCTAATTTTGTTCTGTGCACATGTCTTGGTTCAACTGTAGGGATTTGAAAAAAATTCTTTGTATTTTCTAACATGTTCCAAGATTGTTGGTATCTCTGCATTTCAATTAATTCATACATGTGATATTTCCTGTTTCCCCGGACTGATAAATTGATACCCTCCTTTGTGTTGGAAACTCCTGTGTAATACACATTCAATCAATTTCTATAATTTACCAACAATTTGTGTTTTCAGTCAAATTAATTTACAGTTTATTTTAATACTTTCGGCACTGACACATGTAAACCAATTATATGGTAACAATTTATTTGAATATTTAAAAAAAAAAAATCCTTGATGGGTTGAAATTAATTTTACCTGATTAACTTTAAACAAATTAGCAGGTATATACAGACCCTGGATTGTATAAGTTTACACTATGCACGAAACGCAAACAAAACGAACGCTTCACATGAACGACACGAAAAACGCACGATATACGAAACGAATGCACGATACACGAAACGAACGCACGATACACGAAACAAACAAACGATACACGAAACAAACAAACGATACATGAAACGAACGCACGATACACGAATAGTATCGTGTTATTATTTGAATGACTTTTGTGCAAATTGATGTGATTAACTTCTGTAATCTTATATTTTATAAG
>MJUT01009638.1:283598-308439 GCA_002080005.1 Gigantidas platifrons
TATACTGTGTTAAGATCTTACCTTCAATCTAAGTACAGCATCAACACACAAGGTAGAAAAGTGGTCTTTATATACTGTGTCAAGACCTTACCTTCAATCTAAGTACAGCATCAACACACAAGGTAGAAAAGTGGTCTTTATATACTGTGTTAAGATCTTACCTTCAATCTAAGTACAGCATCAACACACAAGGTAGAAAAGTGGTCTTTATATACTGTGTTAAGATCTTACCTTCAATCTAAGTACAGCATCAACACACAAAGTAGAAAAGTGGTCTTTACACTGTTTTAAGATCTTACCTTCAATCTAATAACAGCATCAACACACAAACTAGAAAAATGGTCTTTATACTGTGTTAAGATCTTTGAACTCAGTGTTGTTCTTGCAATATTCATCAAATCATTTTTGAATTTCTTTTCATCATTTCTACAAAGATTTTATTTCTTCAAATTATAATATGCTCATAATGCAATCTTTAAGAACAATTTGGTTTGCTGTGTAACTTGGTTTTAAATTTTGGAAGTGGGTAAGTATATACATGCATAGGTAATTGTTATTTTTTTCTTTGAAATTCCTGAGAATTTTTTTAAAATAAGGGCTGCTTTGGTGGTTCTGTCTGAGATACAGTCAAGTAAAACATATGATGGATGTCCTAACATGAATATGGATTCCTAATATGATAATAGGTGTTACCTAACTTGGGACGAAGTCCAATAATTTTTTAAACAATATATCAGGGACCAAACTCCGGACAGTTTTCGTATCCGCTAACGAACATGGTTCATAACCGGAAGTAGTAAATAAACTTTATTGTACTATAGCTTTAGCTTGCACATTTTGTTGTTCATGTACGATGCTTTATTCACGAGAAAAGCCGTCATTAGTTTTATACATCAGGGGTGTGGAAATATCTGATTTGAACACTTGTCCCCGGGCAAGTAAAAATGGAAATTCTACTTGTCCGAAAAAAAAGTCACTTGCCCAGACTTTTTTTGTTGAATTGGTACTATGCCTTACATATATGTTGATTTATTGAGTATTTGTTAATCATTTAACTTTACATTTCCTATTAAATATTTGTTCATTTTTAGATTTGTAATTTAATGTCTTATTTTATATTCAACTATGGTTTGCGGATTGGAAGCATTGCAGCCTTACATGTTTATTCTTGAGGAGGACAATCTAAGAAAAATAGAACACTATGTTTCATAAGTCATAAAAGAAGCTTTTCATATCATTCTACTTCAGCTTGATTAACCTTAGTAAGAGTCCTGTCCATATCCCCTGTGGTTGTGTCCCGTTTACATTTCGCAATGTCCTTCATTTGACAAGCCCGGTGTTTCGAGGACATTTGGTGGCTCAGTAAAGTATCCCTTCTGTCGACTACTTTACCTACAAAAAGGTTTGAGTCTCACCTACTAACTGGGTATTTTCTACAAAGATTTTATTGTCTAAAGTTTACTCGTATCGCAACCACGGAAAATCGATTAACCATGTTTGTTGAAATTCACGTTTTCGTTTATTTTTGTATTGTTTATCCTTCTCCGCCTGCGACTTTCGTTTTAGTTTATCATTATTTGGAGCAGCCGCAACAGATTTTTTTCTTGGTGTTTTTACATGACAAACTTGTCCATCTTTCAAAAAATCAATAATTCAATTTCCGGTATACAGAAGATAAAACCTAGGTGTAGATCCCGAGTCAATGAGAAATGCTAATGCAAAAACTAGAAAATCCGAAGTTGCATACCTAATTTGTCTGTCTAAACAATCGATCTAATTTAGTAATAAACTTTTAACCGACATAGTTACATATTTTTGTTATGTCGTATTTGATGATCTTTTTGACAATTATCTAAAGAAATTTGACTCCCCCTCCAGAGAATATGGCCAATTTTCACTTGTCCATGGACAACCAATGCACAAAAATTTACTTGTCCGGTCGGATACGTGTACGAGTCAGGCAAGTCGGGCATGGTATTTCCACACCCCTGTACATCATAAAAATTTTAAACATTGTCGGTCATCTTTGTTTATGGTTGTCAAGGACTACTTCACGCTCTATCTCGCGATATTTTGAACAGGTTCCAATTCTCACGAGAGCTGCAACTTGATTTTTTTTTCTACATCCTTGTACCCGTTCTTGAATTTATTTATACAATATGTCATTTTTAGTACTTTGATACTCGTGCCCCTACAAGAGCAATTTTTTACTGCATCCCCACTGTAGCTGTACATGTATTGGTTCCGGTATGTCATTTCCGGTGCATGAAAATTTAGGCATTAGTATATAGAAAAAAATTGCTATTTCTACCATAGTTTTTGAGGAGTATAATAATATGCTATGGACGTGGTAGTTCATTTTATTATAGCACATGTTGTTATTTTGATCGTCATTATTTTTCCATGACACAAAATAATACGAATTGTTTTATCAAAATATATATGATGTTAATATCTCACATAATGTGGCTCAGGGGCCTGTTGTCGCCGTGATCGTATGGAAGTTGGATTTACAACTACCTATTCAATCGGTGCCTATCACCACTGATGTGAGTACGAATCTCCACAAGGGCGAGGTGTACAACATTATGTTATAAAGTTTGTCAGTGACTTGCAACAGGTCGATGGTTTTCTCCGGGTCCTCTGGTTTCCTCCACCGATAAAACTGACCGCCACGATATAACTGAAATATTCATTATTGTTGAAAGTGGAATTAAACATCATAAAACAAATAAACAAACACCATCATGTGGCTCATTATTATTTCTATGTCAATGATTCTATAATTATGGTTCCTAATTAATTACGACATGATTGATTAAATAATTAACATTTATCTTCACATTCAGCAATTGATGGTGTAATCGTTAGCATACTCACATCTAGTGTGGTAGAATGTGGGGTGTAATGGTTAGCATACTCACATCTAGTGTGGTAGAAGGTGGGGTGTAATGATTAGCATACTCACATCTAGTGTGGTAGAAGGTGGGGTGTAATGGTTAGCATACTCACATCTAGTGTGGTAGAAGGTGGGGTGTAATGGTTAGCATACTCACATCTAGTGTGGTAGAAGGTGGGTGTAATGGTTAGCATACTCACATCTAGTGTGGTAGAAGGTGGGGTGTAATGGTTAGCATACTCACATCTAGTGCGGTAGATCGTGGGTTTGTGCCTCGTTCAGGTCAAATCAAAGATTACAAAATTGGTATTTGTTGCTTCTCCGCTAAGCATGCAGCATTAAGGAGAAAGAGCAAAGACTAGTTGGCTCAGATTCATGATAATGTGTCAGAGTGGGTTGCCTATCTGCAGACTGTTTAGTGAGCATGTGGTCTAGTACAAAACAGACCTCATCATCATCTCATTGAAAAGTAACTTGTTTTTGCCTTGATATAGCTGAAAAATTGTTGAGTCGGTGATAAACAACAATCACTCACTCACTCACATTCAGCAATTTTTTCAGCTATATCATGACTACCAATTACTGTGAGAGTAAAGTAGAGACATATATCACAAACTGACCATGAAACTACTGGCCATAGATAGGTGCTTGGAAACACTGGTGTCAAATATCGGGGTATGACCCCCCACATCAGTGGTGATAAGACTTGTTGTAAGACATCAACAACTTTAAATCACTCTGTCACCCTTACACCGGACCATCATTGGTTTTATGTCATAAATCCCCTTTTAGAACAATATGATATTTAAATTCAAAATGCTTGTTACATTCTTACTTCAAAAAGCCCAAGCTACTTATGAAGTATTTCATGTTAATATTTTTGTATATAATAAAGTAAATAACATTACAATAACATTATAAGAATGGGAAGTTTGCAATAGGTTGGGTAAAATTTGTTTACCATCATAACCTTTGAACTACATTGTTTGTCATCTCTTCAAATAACACTCCCAAACTTGGAGGAACAAACGACTCTCAGTAAATGCATAGCTTACTAAAACAACAGTCACACAACTAATTGCAATTGACAACTAAACAGTTACAACTCTTACTAGTTATCTTGAATTCTGATAAGTTGTTTCCATGGATACAAGTCCTTTCGTCCTTGACACAACAATATTTTATTGTATTTGTATATAACTTACCCATGATCCCTTGCAAACTCGGTGAGAGCTTTTCTTGCTTCATCTGTGGCTTTCCTCCACCCAGATATTATGGTCTGTGGATGAATTTTCTGAGCTATCAACTGTTCTGCTTCCTAAAAATGGTAACAATACATGAGTGTAATAAATCTAATAGGATACTAACCTGATTTCTTTAATACCCTTTGAGAAAAAATAATAATCAAAAAATGCATTAAAAGATATATAAAATTTTCATAACTACATGTATTCAATTGTTTATCTATTGGAAAACTTACTTTCAACAATTCACAGGCAAAAACTACTACAGACGTTGTGCCATCTCCAACTTCATCATCTTGAACTTTGGATATATCTGTAAAAAAAAATAAACATTTGTACTACATGTACATTACAAAGAAGGAATAGCTAATGGGAATAGAAAAGAATTGATAACATGACGTCCTTCATTGGTTATCAAATCAATGCCAAGAAATACTTGTTGGTATATATTTTTTCGCACATGCCCACTGCCAGACAAATAATGGCCATAAATCCTGAATGATTTAGTGTATTTATACATTTCTGTGGTACTTGTATACCTAAAAAATACTCTTAAAATGTTTTTGTTGTTTCTTTACATATTCATTCTTCCAGAAAACTAGAGGCTCAGTGGGCTGAGCCTGTGTCACTCACCTTTCATTCTGCTTTGAGGAAACTAATTAATACAGAATCTTCCACAGGTGCTTCCCGCCAAATTTCGGTTCATTTTGGCAAAGCAGTTTCAGAGAAGAAGATTTTTAGAAATCGACCAATCAGAAACAAGAATAGCCTGTGGTGGCCATGTTTGTTAATGGATTGGGACAAAATTAGCAATCTTTATAGAGGACCTCCCATAGATGCATCCTACCAAGTTTCGGTTCATTTGGCAAAGTGGTTTCAGAGGAGAAGATTTTTTTTAGAAATTAACCAATCAGAAACAAGAATTGTCTGTGGCAGCCATGTTTGTTAATGGATTGAGACGAAATGAACAATTCTAACAGAGGACCTTTCATAGATGCTTCATACCAAGTTTCGGTTCATTTGGTCAAACGGTTTCAGAGGAAAAGAATTTAAAAAATCAGCCAATCAGAAACAAGAATCGCCTGTGGTGGCCATGTTTGTTACGAGATCGGGACGGAATGAGCAATCTTAAACATGAACATTTTGAAATATTTAATGCAAAATCCTGCATTCTGAGCATAACTGAAAGGGTTTTGTTGTTTGAAAATAAATTGATTTTTCTTACTTTGTTTTTTGTGTGTTTATAAACAATTTGAGATTTGAATCTAAATAAAACTACATTTTTGCTGGTTTGTGATTATTATTTTTGATAAATCTTTTTTTAATGCTTCTAGTTGCAATAAAGTCTGGGAATTTTACACAGAGGGTACAAAACATCTTTTCATTTTCGTACAAAGAAATTCGGCCGACTATTTGACTTGAAACGAATGGTTCCTTTTTTCTTTATTAAGATCTATTATATTCACTGACCTCCGACCTCTCTATATACAGGCCGTGCTTGCCTACTCATATTATCTAATTTTTAATTTAGTTTTTATTTCAAAATATCAGTGAAAGTTCAACTGCAAACCACAACATCGATATCTGGTACCTTGTGTTACATACAATTTTATACCTTTATGTACGGAATTCAGGCTTAAATAAATCGTAAACCGGTTTCAGAAAGTGATATATCTGATAACCGCAAAGTACAACAACGAGCAACAACGGACTTATAACACTTTCCTGGCGGGAAATACCGATCAGCAAGCTACTTTCCCCGGGAAACAGGAAATGGTCATCTTCATGCCCTGCTTAACATAGCAACATTATTTTTGTTGCATTTCATCCCTAGCTATTGCTGAGGATAAATTTTTACGAAAATAATTCTCTTTTATTTTCATTAAAACATTACAGCTATTTATCTAATATTATACTATAACTGACCAACTAAAACTTTTGCTGCTGGGAGATCAACACCTATAGATTTCAGAATGGTGGCTCCGTCATTAGTGACTTGAATACCTTCACCACTTTGTAGAATCTTGTCCTAAAACATTAATGTTAATTCAATTGTGATCCTGTATCAAAATCAAAAACAAAACAAAATACTAAAAAAGTATTTTGATAAAACCTTCAAATATTACATCTAAAGTTTACATTTTGTTTGAAGAGTAAATCAGACCTCAACAATAATATTTGCCAGGTTGCAATTGTCCAGTACCAGCTAAAATATCTGTTGGATAAGTTTGTCAGACAAGTGACAAGAATTATGGATTATGAATGAAGTAAAGAAATATTGGTAGGAAACAGTAAATTCTTTAGATTGTCAGATCACCCACTCATGAAACGGGAGGTTTTGCATGAGTTTTTCATTTCTCTGTATTGTATTTGTGTACATGTATAATATTTCATAGAGAATGTTTTGTAAATGCTTTTTACTTATGACACTTGAACTGAAAATTAGAGGGTCCGTAGGCACAGCTAATACATAATGTTAATAGTCTGAAGTTAGTACCGTAAGGTCTCAGACTTTTGGACAATAATAATTTTTGTTATTTGTTATTTCGTATTGTATTATCAGTGATTTTTATCTCCTATCATGACCATCCAGTTAAGTGATGAACTTCTGGCTTTCTCTTGTTTTGTTTTTTTGTTTGTTTGTTTCAAAATAATGTGTACACACACCTTTGGCATTAATATTGCTATGCTCCTTTACGCTACAAAAGAATTTTCAGATATATGCAGATTTGGCTGGTAGACACGTAGACAACAAACAAAATAGATTTATTTTAGTTCCTACAAATAACCAGGAACAAATATAATATATCAAATTACATTCAGAAGTATAAAATACTAGAAAGAAATAACAAAGAAATCACTAATAACGTATTACTTACCATTCCTTTAGGTCCTAGTGTACTTTTTACAAGATCTCCAATAGCAATAGCTCCAACAAATGAAGACTAGAAAAATAATATAATGTCACTACATTATTATATGTTGAAGGCTACTTCATGTATTTCATGTCTCAACATGCAAAAAAGGCTGCACTCGACTTGTAGCCGCAAGTGATAAAGTTTACCAGTAGCTTGCCCATGGTCGGTGGTTCTCTCCGGGTACTCCGATTTCTTCCACAACTAAAACTGGTCGCCATGATATAGCTGAAATATTGCTGTAAGTGGCATCAAACACTAAAACTCAATCAATCAATCATGTCTCAACATGCCTCCCTTCTTCTCCCAGAAGTCAATTTACTTCAAATTGAACAAATCTTTTTTTTTCTGACAAATACCATGATGACAGTAAAACTTAATTTTGTCTGTGTCTTGTGCATGTTGTACTTTGATCAGAGTCATGACAAGTTACCATCATCTGTTGTGCATAATACTTGTTTATTTGTTGAGAAAAATCAGTGAGTGAATAATGCATGTACATGTATACAATGATATACACAAAATAATCTGAAAGTTTATACTCCCCATTACAATCGACTACTGAACAGAACATGAACATGATGAATGGAGATGTAATTTAGATAATCATCCTTGAAAATCAGTAAGTTTACAAATTTCAAAGCAAAATTTAACCTTAAAGGCATACAGGCTGTCAGAATTGAATTTTTTGTTTGTATAAATAAAAGTTGCCAATATTCGATGTTTTATACTAATAAAATGTTCTGAACAAAAATCCAGGTTTAAAAAATCTGTTATAATGTCGTAATCAGTGAAAAGAATTTAAATGTTTAACATCATCTGTTGGTAGAATTGTCATTAACACGACTTAATTATAAATCGGTTGCATTTCCGAAGTTTGCTGAACAGCGTGTGGTAACTGCTATAAATAACTGAGGATGGATAATGAGGTAAGCATGTTGCATGTAAATGCATTAGAATTAATATAATTGCATACATGTGATAGAGTTGCTATGCTACAACTGGAGATTTGATCTCATAACTGGAGATTTTTTATCGACGTATTTGATGCGTGTTTTTATTGTTTATTGAAGTTTTCCTTTTGCTTGTTTCAGTATTGAACCATTTGCATCCCACTTCAATATGTATTGTTTACATTTCTGTCTTAAGTAGTGTTTCATATGTTGAATGAAGGATAAAAACTTTATTTATAATTTATTCATAATCATAAGGCTATAACAAAGCAATAACAATGAAGGCAGAATGTTCTGAACAATAAAGTCATAGATCACTAAAATTAAAAAGTCACTATTCATCACATGTAGTCACAGAATTTACCCTTAAAAAGTCACAGATATAATCACAGCAAGTGAAAGTCACAAATACTTTGATCAGCTTTGGTCCCAAACAAGCCATAACAACTCAATCCGAGATGAATTCATTGCTTGTTTGATCGAAATAAGAAGTTTTCTCGGCATCAAAGGTTGATCGACTCGTGTCTGCACAACGTTTATTTTGTCACTTTATAACTATTTTTAATTGCCGCTATCCCACTTCTAATCATCTAAGCGTGTGTCACAAACACACTTCCTTATACCCAATTAACTGTCAATCAGTGGATAATTGTTGTATAATCATCAACACCTTAATTAATCATCATCATGTCACGGTTTACCTGTAAAGGTGTCAAACAGATCAATAACCGGATATCATTCGTATCTCTCGGTGTTTTTCGTCAGCGCAGGGTTTCCAAATGGGGAATTTCCAGAAATATTGATCGCAAAATGTACATTGTAGGGCAAGATTTTTTTGTACTTGAATTTTTTCACGGGCGGAAGATTTTGAAAGTTGACGGGAGAGACGGAAGGGACCCTCAAAATCGGGAGAATAATGCTCCCGCCGGAAGGTTCACATGTATGTAATTGAAGAAATTCATGTTTTTGTTCTTCCACGATTCGATTTTTGCACATTAAACATTTTCTTCATCGACAAACAATTTCGCACATATGTAAACGCTTTCCCGAATTAGTTCACTGTCAGGTCGTATGAATATTGTGCGGGTCAACATTGAATTCTATACAAGATGTAAGAAAATCAAACAGCGATGTATTTCCTTCGTTCTAGGCTATTGACGTATGATATTATGAAAAATTTCAACTGCAATTATTATAAAACATCAAATATTGGCAACTTTTAATTAAAAAAAAAATCAATTCTGACAGCCTGTATACCTTTAATAACTTTTAATCAAACCAATGCAATGTACAATGTATGCCAGAAAAAAAAACATTACTTAACATAGAAGTCTTTCATTAATTAATTGTTATTTCATATTGTTTGCTGACAGTTCATTGTACAACACAAGACAGTGGTTGTCCACACAGAATGCCTACATTCAATGATAGAATCAGTTTTTTCTTTACTTACCAATCTAGCTGTTTCTGCCTTTTCTTCTTCTGCCCCTAAGCTGAAGATATGTTGGGGATTCAATGCAAATCCAGACATCTTAAAAATTTATTCTGAAAAAAAAAAAAATAAGCTAGAGGCTCACCTACTACAGTACAGAAATGTTTACAACTGCACACATAAACTATTATATTTTAAGAAAAATATATCTTACTGGTAATACTAGTATAGTAAAGCACACAATACTGGAAGCTCCAGTATTCTTCATCCAGCAATACTGGTAATACTAGTATTGTAAAGCACACCATACTGGAAGCTCCAGTATTCTTCATCCAGCAATACTGGTAATACTAGTATTGTAAAGCACACAATACTGGAAACTCTAGTATTCTTCATCCAGCAATACTGGTAATAGAATCTGTCTCGCCACATGAACTCGTCCAGATAACTGGGCAGCCTGCCGATTGTTGTTCCGTGCATGGCTTTAAATCGTCCTTTGCGACTCCATGTGTTGGGTGAGTATGGCGGTACATGTGTCGACAAAATTTAAGGAGTGATTTACAGTACGGTGTTGAAGACCTAACTGTTGCTGGATGCTGTGGTATACACACCATTGGTCCGAATGGATGATGCTACCGGGTCGAATCACGTTCTGGATGATCGGCAGAAGAGTTGCTGAATCTCGTCTGTTGACCATTCGTAAATATCCCGTTGCTGGGGTAGTGCTGGTATCTACTCAGGGATCGCGCTGTCGGTCGCCAATGTCGCAATTTGCGATTTTTTTTCTTGACTGGCGACTGAAATCGGCTTCTGGCGATTTTTTTTTGGCGCCTAGATTTCCTTGTGTAAAATTATCTATAATCACTGTGTACCGTAACAAAAATCAATAATCCATGAAATACACTACAATGACAATTTTATTACATGTTACAAGCAGGCAGTTACAAGCCAATCAACGGATTATAGAATTTTTGTTTTGATTACGTAATCTTTGATCTCACCTGGCTTGATTTACCTGGACAAAGAATTCAATCAACGATAATGTCTTTTTTTAAGTTATGACATGTACTCAAAATGCCACAGTACATGTATGTATCATATTTAATATGATATTTAAAGTGGACATAATAATTTTGTAATCGTCATTCATTGCAGGATTTGTCACAATGTCTGCCATATATTACAAACTATTTTTTTATCACGTTTCATTTATGAAATTGTCGATATCATGTTTATTGAAATCTATCGTATCCATTAAGTATTTTGAAAGTGATTGTCTCAAAAAGTTATAAACTTTAAAATGGCACGATCAGCAGGAGTTCACAATCCAGATTGTTATCGATCTGCTTCCGGGTAACAATTGCGTTCTATTTATAGCACTATTTACAAACAGACATGTGTCTGCAATAAAACAAAAAATAACTACTGTATTTTTATTCCAATTGTTGCAATTTGATTATGAGGTCTGAGAAATAATAATTTATTTTACAACTTGCTTCAGTTTATGACGTTTGTTCTATATTTTCATTACCTACAAGGAATCTACATTTTTTGTACATAGAAATTGGACAAATTTGAGATTGGCAGAGAACATAATTTTTTTTCTACTGAAGACTACACAAATATGAGTTAATACAATTGTTGTGGTATTAGACTAAAGCACAGTAACATTTCAAAAAGGGTGGGGGTGGGTTTATTACAATTTGTGTGGTATTAGACCAAACCATAGTAATATTTCAAAAAAGTGGGGGGGGGTTACAATTTGGGTTGTATTAGATCAAAATTGTGGCAATGTTATGTTTTATCAGTTGGTTGCTAATTTGCAGAGTATGTTCCCATCCTAGGAGGTTTTTCATAGCTTTTCAATCTCCATCCACAGTTTCGGTTCGAAAAAATTGGCTCCTTGTAAAAATTTTAGCTGGCTCCTGACGATTTTTCTGGCTCCTACTTTTTGGGAGCCAGAGCAGCCCCTGCTACTATTCCAAAAACCTACTGATTCCACTGTGGTGCTCGTCCACGATGGTATTTGGTCTTGTGGCGGAATCAGCTTTCGTCGATCTCACAGATGATACCCGCACCGGTAGTGTCGATACCATCATCAAGCTGAACTGGATTCTGCAGTAACTTTCTTCCGCATATACATGTATCTCTCAGGACTGTATGCATAGACAGGCTGGTGAGGGAGCAGGTGTTGGTGACCGATGTCTCGATGGTCCACATGGACGATGACATGTAGCCATTTGGCTAGGGGTACTTTATATAATGTATTTGTATAACATTAACAAGTTGAGTTGTTCATGAATATTGAAAAAAATCCTTGTTCCGCAACTGCTTACACAAGGAGCTTTGACAAAAAATATGTTCCAGAGAAGATCATTACAATAGAAAAGGGACAGCTTAACCGTGTGTAAAAAAGGGGGATGATAAACAAGTCCACATGGTTGCCATGTGCAAACGAATCTTCCAATTTTAATACTTCTCTTTGTACTATAAGCATATATTGTATACTTGATGTACTTTATAATACGTATTAGTTCTAAATACAAAAAAGATTCAATATTTACTGTGTTCTTAGTCCTTTAGCCTGTGAAAGTTCTTTTGGAATGTTCTCGTCCAAACGCGTTAATACTGTTTCCTGCTGAGACTGGTGTAATAGAGAACGGTGAAATTTAAACCAGGTACCAGTAGTCCAATTTAACCTACGGCACAATGTCGGAAAAGAAAAATTCCGGTAATCCGGTAATTAATGGCTCTTTGATTTTAGGATTGTAAATTTTGTAAATAATTGATTTTGCAAATATTTTTTACCTTTTAGTAATAGCTTTTTAATACTAATTACCCTGTTAGTAAATGCCAAGTTAGTAAACAGTAAATTTGATAAATAATTTAATTTGATTTGAATATTTCAATCTGATTGGCTAATCCGCCTGGAGAAAATTTTGGTTATACTCGATAACCTGGGTTTGAACTATTGTTGAACAGGTTATACTTGCATAACCTGGTTTGGGTCCGTTTACGCTTTTCATAAACCGCTTCGCATAAAATGAGATGGACTTACTTCAAAGTAAGAGATTATATTTAACACATATTTAGCCTCCGATAAGAAATGTTACGAAGAATCCGGTTGTTTAAATAAATAGCACTTTACGAAATTAATAGTATTAGAGATTTTTTTCATGTGTCAAATTCGGTTACAAAGATAAAACACGTGTTTAAATATGTATATATTTAAAAGACATTTCCAATGAATAAAAACAAAATGTTAGCAAAGAGTTAATACATCATTATATTATGAGTCACATATACAATCGATCAGCAAAATTAGAATCGCCTGTGGGAAACTAGGTTCAATTCTTTGTTGTGTTCTCACACGTTGATAGTGTTGGTATAAAGTTTTGACATTTACATTGGAAATAATTTGTTTTCCCTCTATATTGACTTGTTGTAAGATTTCCCTCTATATTGACTGGTTTCTAAATCTGTATGCACTTGTATATGTTATATTAATATATGATGGTACCAGTAGAAAAGAGGTTTACTAAGGTGACCAATATTATGAATTTTATTATGATTTTCTTTAATAGAATCTAAAAACGAAATTAGTAATAAAATAGCATTTAAAAGAATTTTAAACAGTGATAGAAATTTACCCCGTAAACAATTTAGGCACGTTTTGCAGCTTTTATTTTAATATCCTGAAGGTACCTTTGTTTTTGTAGCTATTATAGACTCGAACCAAAAGTAATATCTAATATCTGGTGAATTTTCATCTTAATTTTGTTTAAAGCACAATAAAAAAAATAAAAAGCAAATCGAATTTTATACTCATTTTCTTATGACTTCTGAATTAAAATGAAAAATTTTAAACAGAGATTATGCTAGTCGCTTAGTAACAATTTTGTAAACTATGGCGTAAATATAAGAATATCATATTTATATATGCTGTCCTTAAAATATTTATTCAGTAACTCGTCATTTAAAAGAACTTTTCTTTTCAACAAAGAAAACAGAAATAAAACTTTCTACATAATTATTTATTACTGAGAGGGTATTTGGCTGATCTAAGATATTATATAAAGGTCAAACTTTCAGGCCTATGTACAGCTGTGTGAATTGCTTCAATCTCCACATGCTAGGTCAACAGTTATCATAGATTAGTAGGTGATGATAATCATCCATGTAATTGGCTCAGTGGGGTGTTTGCAAAATTTCACCGGAGGCAATTTCTTGGCATGATGACATATATGCTTTTGTTCAGCGCTTTCGTTAATTATGAATCATGAATTCAGGGAGAAATGTAGTTTCTACGAAATCACAATCATGTTTCAAATTATGAAGATTTGATTGGTGCTTAAAAGCTAAAAGCCTCTGAATTAAACCTCGTTCACAGTGACATTGTGATGCATCCCGTCCCACGGGTAAATCTGATTAAAATCACATATGTCACTTGATCCCTTTTACTGGAGAGTGGGAGATATGAAGATACCCTATTACGGATCACATGCGAGAGATCATATATATGATCTCTCGCATGTGATCCGTAATAGGGTGTCTTCATATATATATATGTAAAATGTTAATATAGCCGTGCGATTGATGAATATAATAAAAATTAGAATTAAAACAGAATTCTGGAACTTCAATCACATTTATGAATGTGATTGAAGTTCCAGAATTCTGTTTATAGAATTCAGATTATATATATACAATGTAGTATATTCTCAAGTTTGTGCATGTTCTTGTTTTAAATAAATTTGTTATTTTAGTTTTCCATTTGAACTCTAAATATTGAACAGAAATATAGGACGACATTTCTCCTCTACGAGATACAACGGCTCCGAAAAGGGATTCTCCTATAGTTTTATTGGGGGAATAAAATGCATAACAATAAAAACGTATATTTACATTTGTATACTAGTATAATATATCTAATTCAGTGCACATAACGCCTTTCTGGAATATCCTTCATAGGTATGCTCATAGTCAAAAAGCTGCAAATACCAAGTAATTTAAGTGTTTGAGAGAAAGTAAACCAAAGGACCTAAACATGATAGCCAAAATCGTCTATGCCAGAGGGAAGTGTACAATAGTTTTAATAATAATTAAATTATTTAAGAATTGTAAATATATCCAATAAACCATGTCAATGTCGAATCACCGAATACTGAGCGGACGGTACCTGGAAGACTAATGCTTCACTAAGCAGAGTGATGATAATAAAAGCGTGGATATCCAGGGGGGTGGGGTGGACACGGCGCCACCCCCCCTAATTTGGAAATAATATGATTTTTTTTCGTAAAATCGTGATTTTCCACACGAAATACCCCAAAAATTTGCGCTCCTCGCTCCACTCTGCGCGATTATTTAATTACTCCCCCCTAACTTGAAATCCTGGATCCGCCCCTGATATCTAATCTAACTCGCCATTTAACTTTGACAGGACGTAAAGCAGTGTTTATTTTGTCGAGAATACAACAATTTGCACATAGCAGGCAGCATCTACCAATGAGTGGCGTGGCATTAGTGCCCTATCTATTGCATCCTCTTTTACCTATCACAATCTAACTATCCTCCTATATGTATCCTCTTTTACCTATCATAATAGAAAAATCCTCCTATATGTATCCTCTTTTACCTATCACAATCTAACTATCCGCCTATATGTATCCTCTTTTACCTATCACAATCTAACTATCCTCCTATATGTATCCTCTTTTACCTATCACAATCTAACTATCCTCCTATATGTCGATCCTAGTGACACCACATACACGATTCACTTGTTTGTCAACTTGTTCTTGTCAGACGTATATGCCTGAAATGTTGCACAGTTGACGTTAAAAAACAGCAAATCAATCTTATCATGTCATTTATAAGATTTTTCGTGTTGTTTTCTTTTACGAATTCTTCAATAGTCAACTTTTCTGACAACATTAACTGTCAAAACTAATCGGTTTGAGTGAGTGAGTGATTGTTGTTTAACGCCAAATGGACACTTTCCTACAGTTAGACCATGTCACATTACGATGATATGAGGATGGTGATGTCCACTTTGTTCTAGATCAACACGATGAGGTGGATCTTTATAATGCCAATTTACTTAAACAGCAGTTCACGGGTAGTCATGTCGCTCCTCTCGGACACATTATCCTGATTACGAGCTAACTACGCTAACATCAATGGCCCAGTCCAATTAACAACAAATATCAAGTGACACTATTTGTAAACATGGCCACTTTTATCTGCCTGGTGAAGTTGGTGTGACGTGCAATTCTATATAGTCTGTGTGCCTGAACTACCAACATAAGCTATCAGAAACATGCACTTAAGACCGCTATAAAAAGCTATGATATTATTGAAAGGTGTCAGTCTGTGTCCATGACACCAATCATATTTTGAAGAAAAAAAATGGTGCCATTAGAATATTATTATTGATGTCTGATTCAAAATTGTCCAAAATGTATTTGAATTGCTCATCGGTTGCCTTAGCTTTGTTGAATTGCTCATATGTTGCCTTAGCTTTGTTGAATTGCTCATCGGTTGCCTTAGCTTTGTTGAATTGCTCATCGGTTGCCTTAGCTTTGTTGAATTGCTCATCTGTTGCCTTAGCTTTGTTGAATTGCTCATCGGTTGCCTTAGCTTTGTTGAATTGCTCATCTGTTGCCTTTGTTTTGTTGAATTGCTCATATGTTGCCTTAGCTTTGTTGAATTGCTCATCTGTTGCCTTAGTTTTGTTGAATTGCTCATCGGTTGCCTTAGCTTTGTTGAATTGCTCATCTGTTGCCTTAGTTTTGTTGAATTGCTCATCGGTTGCCTTATCTTTGTTGAATTGCTCATCTGTTGCCTTAGTTTTGTTGAATTGCTCATCGGTCGCCTTAGCTTTGTTGAATTGCTCATCTGTTGCCTTAGTTTTGTTGAATTGCTCATCGGTTGCCTTAGCTTTGTTGAATTGCTCATCTGTTGCCTTAGTTTTGTTGAATTGCTCATCGGTTGCCTTAGCTTTGTTGAATTGCTCATCTGTTGCATTAGCTTTGTTGAATTGCTCATCTGTTGCCTTAGTTTTGTTGAATTGCTCATCGGTTGCCTTAGCTTTGTTGCCATTTTGTGTACGTCAAAGACGTAGTTCAAACCGAAATGCGAATGCTTGATTTTGATTGGTCGAATTTCCCAATCAAATACTACCTATTGCAGGCTGGATATTATAATTATTAGTAATCTCAGGTTTATAAATGTTTATTTTTAGTAATAGTGTATGTCCTTTGATTTACGGGTTTTGATTACCTCTTTGATATCTTTAATAAACTTTACTTATACAATGTAGGTGTTTCATAAATAAAATATATGACATGAATGGAACTCGTCTACGGAAGCGTATTAGGGCCACTTTGACACTTTTTAATTTGTTTATTTTTCACACTTTAATCTGTAAATTTTACACTTTAATCTGTAAAATTCACACTTTAATCTGTAAAATTCACACTTTAATCTGTAAATCTTACACTTTAATCTGTAAAATTTACACTTTAATCTGTAAAATTTACACTTTAATCTGTAAATTTTACACTTCAATCTGTAAAATTCACACTTTAATCTGTAAAATTCATACTCTAATCTGTAAATTTTACACTTTATTCTGTAAACTTCACACTATAATCTGTAAAATTTACACTTTAGTGTGTCTATTTCCCGGCGATTTCTTATTCATGTTCCAATATAAGGTAATGGACCAAGATTACTTAATTGGGGAGTATTTCAAACTGGGACTTAAATACAGTGAAACTACTGTGCCAATTAAAACCAAACTTGGTCACAATGGTCCTTTGGTGGTCCCCTTTCAAAACTGTGTCCGGCAGGTCCGGGTCCAATCCAAGATGGCCGCCAGCGGTGAACATAGTTTAACATTGGACCGTATAGGAAAACACATTAAAAGATGTTCTCCTCTGAAAACACATGGCCAAATGGAACAAAACTTGGTCACAGAAGTCCTTAGATGGTCTTCTTTTAACATTTGGTCTGGCAGGTCCAGGTTGGATCAAAGATGGCCATCAGCAGGGGTATATGGGACAGTCAAAGACTCATTATCCAGGTGGGCTCTAGCTCTTACGGTTTTCATTCTATTAAAGCAAAAATATGATGCGAAATCAGGAAATTTCTGTATTTGAAGAGAAATAACTCTTACATGAAAACGAGTAATCTGAGTATAAAGCTATCAAAGCTGTATTGATTACTGTGAATTTCATTATGCTGTACAAGTGTTTCAAGGAGTAACCTCTAATCAGCAGCATTAGATCTGAAACAATTGGAAGGTAGAGATCCAAAAGTATTGTAAAAGAAGCACTCATACCCAAAAATTTAGTTTGAATTTTACAGATTAAAGTGTGAATTTTACAGATTAAAATGTAAATTTTACAGATTAAAGTATGAATTTTACAGATTAAAGTGTAAATTTTACAGATTAAAGTGTAAATTTTACAGATTAAAGTGTAAAATTTACAGATTAAAGTGTGAAAAATAAAAAATAAAAAAGTGTCAAAGTGGTACTAATACGCTTCCGTACAAATCGCATCTTCTAAATAATGTATTATAATAAAAACTGATAATGAAGTACAATAACAACAGTTGAACAAATACTTTTATTTTTTCATGGTATTTAGTAATGTAAAAATGTATATGTATAGCTTCTCCTTCAGTTGCCCGTGGGTTACGATATTTCTCCACTCAAGAGAGTTAAATTAAAAATTTTAACCACAAGCCGTTAGGCGAGTGGTTACAATTTTTAATATAACTCTCGAGAGTGGAGAAATATCGTAACCCACATGGCAACTGAAGGAGAATTTGTTTCTCCCATTATTTAATACTAACTTTATTTCAAAAGTTGAAATTAATGCGTTTGAAATTAATGCGGGGAAAGGCACGAGACATTTTAATCCTGTAGAGGATTACAGATTTTTCCACCACTGATTCAGCGGGGTTAAAATGACGTAATAATGGGAGAAGTAAGTACAATGCTTCATTCAATTTGTACTTCGGTCAACGCTAATGTGTACAGATATTCAAACCTATAATATGTAACTACAATCTAAACGGCTAGATCACGAGATTTTGTTTTGTCGAAGTTTTTATCTTCCTACTGTAGTTGTTGTCTGTATCCAGATCGAATATTTTTTCGAAGATGTCCTGAGACATAGATACACTTTTCTCCCATTATGACGTCGTTTTAACCCCGCTGAACTAGTGGTGGAAAAATATGTAATCCTCTAGAAGATTAAAATGCCTCGTGCCTTTCCCGCATTTTACTCGTTTGACTCGTTTGACGGCTTTTGAAATCAAGTTCGTGTTAAATAATAGGAGAAACAAATTCTCCTTCAGTTGCCCATGTGGGTTACGATATTTCTCCACTCTCGAGAGTTAAATTAAAAATTTTAACCACTCGCCTGACGGCTTGTGGTTACAATTTTTAATCTAACTCTCTTGAGTGGAGAATTATAGTAACCCACGGGCAGCTGAAGGAGAATCTATATGTGTTCATCTAATAGTGAGTGATGGAGTGATTATTACTTAACGCCAAATTTTATCACTTATATCATGATGATAAAATGTTACATTTCTATTGATATGAGTGCGATTATGTCCGTTTTTATTCTAACCCAACACACTGAGTTTGATCTTCATAGTGCTAGTTCACTGAAGCAACAGTCCGCGGGCAGACATGTCGCTCAACTTGGACACATTATTTTGATTCAAACAAATACCAATTTTATAGCCATTGATTTCTCCGGAGCTCAAACTCACGATATACCGTACACGAGGCGAGTAGGCTAGCCATTATACCATCGATGGCGTGTTCTTATATTATTGAAGTTAAATCTTTATATAAATTACCACATATCATATCAACCTTAGTTTTGTTTGACTTTGACATGGTAACACGCCATTGATTGGCTGTTTTTGTTGCATTCGCCCGATGCGTCCCGTAATACCCACTTGTTTTACCAGAGGACATTACTGTTTTTATCCAAGTACTTATGTCATTAGTATAAGTTAGATTCAAAAATCTATATATATCTTTTGCCACTAGAACTGGTTGTTCAATTAGTTTCTCGTATGAAACCATTTTCATTCTCAATGGGAATGTATTCTTTAGCTTAAGAAAAGTATGGAAGTCGTCTTTGTATCTATCACAAATAGCATGAGCTGCACTCTCAATTGTAATGTTTCTTAAAAATGGACTGCGGAACCTCGAATTGATAATTGCCTTTGGGTCACGTGTTAAGTATATGATTTTCGTTCTCTGCATATCATGAACTATCGACTGTAACGAACGTAAAGAAAATCGTATTGTTTTTACAAGTTTGACATATCTTGTACAGGACTGTGACATCATCTTCTGACATTTATCTACTGAAAGGTTACTATTAATGCATTTTATAACACGTTTCAACTGTTCACTTTTATGAGCAATTCTGAAAAAGGACGGAAAGAGCTTGTCTATGTTACAGTTGAAGAATTGCATCAATTGGCCAATGGCAAAAGATGTCTGTTCGAATAGATTGTTGGGCTTCCTGAAAAAATAAAACAAAATACAACTTAATAAAGTAACAAATAGACAAAACATGCATACCAGTATAAGATACAAATGCATCTAAATGCACAGTAAGCATATCTTATAGTTATTACACTAAATTATTGCATAGCAGTAGTATATATCATGTAATCAAATGTTCAACTTTGCTTCATATCATTGTCAAGTTAAATGTCCCTCTCATCAGATTTAAATAAACATTAGAGAAAACCGAAGAGGCGATCAAGAATGGACAATCCATCGGGTACACAAGACACATGACGAAGGCAAACAAACACATATACAAAACGCAACACAGAAAACTAAACAGAGGAGCGACACGGACACCATAAAAAAAAAACAGGGCCCCGGCGCCACAAAACTTGAGAATTTACTTAAGTCTGAGAATATTCTCAAATAAGGAACTCAGCCAATAAAATTTGAGTATTTCCTTATTTGAGAATATTCTCAGACTTAAGTAAATTCTCAGGTTTTGCGGCGCTGGGGCCGGGGGTGAACTCACGTGCTTGCAAAGGGTAAGCAATACCTGCTTCGTATGAGACACCCGCCGTGTTGCTCATATATATAGCCAAGTCCGATAAAAGTCTTGTCGGTAATAGGAGAAAGACAAAACCTAAGTAAAATGTAAAGGATTCATTGTCATTTGAGATATGGATAGTTGGTATTGCTTAACTAGATCGTGATGACTATCGTATAATTTTTATAGCAACGAATCCAACCTAAGAACAGCGTAGCCTTGCTGCCTGAGCAGCTTTTGCGTTAGCAGCTGATTTCGGTCCAGAAAATCAATGTACTGGGCACAATCTCTAGACAAATGTATGAGCTGTGAAATGTAAACTCCGTACGCTGGTGATGCTGGGATATTGCTACTGATGAAAGGGAATTTGACTAATGGAAACGTGAAGTCATCACGTTTATTGTAAAGTTTTGCCGAGTCCACCGTTGTTGATTTCAAGGTGAAGATCAAGGTAAGAAGCAGACTTTTGAGTGTCAGTAGTATCCTTTACTGCAAGCTCAATTAGGTAGATGTGATGCAGATAATTACCGAAGTGAGCATTTTCAGTGACAGAACATTATCTATATACCTGAAGCTGGATTTAAAGGTATGGGCTAATTTTCTATCTTAATTCTTGAGAAACTAGAAGGAAATCTGCCTCATAATCATGTAGAAACAAATCGGCAAGTAGTGATAGCACAAATCTTACCCAAGAGACGACCTTAAATATATATAGTATATGACATAATTTCTATTTGTTTCTTCATATACATTTGTCTTACTTCTAACCAGAAGACGTAAATCAAACCAGATAAAAGACATTAAAACAAAAACTATGATTCACAAAACATTCACACTACATAGAAAGCTAAAGATTGAGTAACATGAACTCCACAAAAAATATTTGATAATTTCAGGTGCTCTTAAAAGGAACCGCACTTCTTTGTTTCACTAGTGGCACCCGTCTTTGTCTTATTATAAAAGTCCGGTGGTAACCCGTCATAAACAAGGAAATAATGACGGAATTGTGAGTATGACAAACGGAACATATCACGTGGTCATTTTTGACACAGACATTCCGTAAGGGTTAACAAAGTGATGATGGCGACCATAAAAGGTGACGACTTCAACTTTACCACCGTGCTTAAGCTGTTATGTTGTAACAGATATATGCAGCTTCATAAAAGATAATGAAAGCGGCTCAAAAGGAGTGCTTCAGCCACTGTGATGTCAAAATATCATCTTCATCATATTACATTTTATAAATGACTGACCGAGGAGGCAAATTATGTGTTATGTAGTTACAATAGTTAGTCCCCGTTATAAACTAAAGTGAACTGACCTACATTTACCGTCCATCATGTTACAAATAACGTCACCATTATATATACTATTACGTAATGCTTCAGTAAATGGTTCATAAACGTAAAACACATTTTTTGATTTCTCTATTATTTCAGCTGTAATAGATGAACCACTGCGAAAATATGTTACTAGTAAAATAACTAATGGATCGTTTAATTTGTTGTCTTCTGGTGAACTCTTATACCTGTGTAGATCTTCAACTGAAATAAAGAAGGGATAGAGATATTGGAAGAAAAGTCTGAAGATACTCCGAAGCTGTAAATTGAAGTACATACAATTCTATGGCAAAGAGAAACGGATGAAATGTTCTACAAAACACTACTCAGAAAACTAAGATGGACTGTATATACGAGACACACGACAGGTCTCTTATTAGAAGCAGAAACTGTTTACCGTTCATGAACACACGAGTTCACTCCCGGTTTTTTTGGTGGGGTCCGTGTTGCTCATCTTTTTTTTTCTTTTCTTGTCCTATAATGTGTCTTTATGTTCTGAGTTTCGTGTTGTGATGTCCTTTACGATTTCCGCATAAAAACGATATTCGGTTGGTCTGTATTTCCAGTTATTTGTAGGAGATCTCATGTCTTATTTACGTTATTTGTGTTTGTTTACGCATAGTAGTGTCTAACACATATTGTGTTTTTTGTTTTGTTTTTCTTCGTCTTGTGTACCTATGTTGCCAGTTTCTGGATTGCCCATTTTTGATTCCCCATTTTTGATTGCTCTTTTCGGTATTCTCTAACGTCTATTGAGCAACACGAATCATTAATAACAGGGGGGGGGATGAAACCAGGTGATTGTTCAGCAATTATTCAACTATATCGTATCTACGAAACATATTAAGGGATGCCAGCACAGAGAGCTTAAGCAAAATGTCAGATGAAGCCATATTCTTGTGCAAATGCATATAAATCTTAATACTTGACGCGCGAGCTAAAAGACAGATAAAAACAATTAGTCCAACTGTGTTTTATAAAAAGAAAAAAAAAAGAAATGGCGAATGTAGATACAAATACCTTGTTATCAGAATGGACAAATCTTATTTTGTTCAACAATAATTCTCATTTGTCTCTTTGTTTGTCTTATATATGATGATATATTGAAGCTGTTATAACCATGATCGTGTGGTAGGTGAGAGTAGATATAAATACGGAATCGGTGCTCCTGCACATGTAGAAGTATGCTGGATACCACTTGGTGTGATCAAGTTTGTCAGTCAATTATATAGCCTTGTCACACGGTAAAGCAAGGTGCATAAACCTTGGTTCATAAACTAACTAATATATTGTATACAGCGTCATTGCTCTGTATCATGCACGATATGTTCTATTTTGAACATCAATTCTCATGCAACTTTTTATGACTGACTAATAAGGGATTATGGCTTGAGACCATGAAGTTCACAACAACAACAAACATACATTACATCTTGATATACTGTGTTAATAGACAAGTATTATGACACAAAGTTGATGCAACTTGCTTTATCGTGTAACAGGGCCTTAAAGACTGTCGTTTGTTTTCTCTGGGTACTCCGGTTCAATCCAATGATAAAAACGACTTTCACTGTGTAATTGGAAAATTGAAGTTGAAAGTGATGTCTGGTGACTGACAATCGTAGTCATCCTCGTTAGACAATTTTCATTAGTAGTTGTGTAGCATTGAAATCCAAACTGGTATAAGATAAGATAAGATAAGATAAGATAAGATCAGATTTTATTGTCCAATCAAGGTCCCATCAAGGGGCAGAGTCATTACAGTGATTCATATTACAAAAAAAACATTCTAATACATAAAGTAATAAATAGTATAAGTCTAATGTATTAGCTTAATATGAACTTACCAGCAGTGATGTTAAACATGTACAAATTACTGTGTCAAAATAAATAGTATAAGTCTAATGTATTAGCTTTATATGAACTTACTGGCAGTGATGTTAAACATGTACAAATTACTGTGTCAAAATAAATAGTGACTAGAGACAATAGGTGTATTGACTATATCTTGACTACCAGACTTATGGAGGGAGATGAACCTCGACAGATGACTACCAGACTTATGGAGGGAGATGAACCTCGACAGATGACTACCAGACTTATCGAGGGAGATGAACCTCGACAGATGACTACCAGACTTATGGAGGGAGATGAACCTCGACAGATGACTACCAGACTTATGGAGGGAGATGAACCTCGACAGATGACTACCAGACTTATGGAGGGAGATGAACCTCGACAGATGACTACCAGACTTATGGAGGGAGATGAACCTCGACAGATATAATTAACTGGCTACGTTGGGGGTCTTGACTACCAGACTTATCGAGGGAGATGAACCTCGACAGATATAATTAACTGGCTACGTTGGGGGTCTTGACTACCAGACTTATGGAGGGAGATGAACCTCGACAGATATAATTAACTGGCTACGTTGGGGATGTGTTTGTAAACCATAACACTTGAAGCGAGTATCTAGGCGTGAAAACAACGTAACTCACCTGCTAAAAATAAAACTGTTAGGAAAATAATCAATGCTAACGTTGTTACTTTCATCAAATATATCAGATTCATTACAAATGGCATGAATCTAAAATCCCCGCTGAAAAGTTGTATACAGTATATTGAACATGTCACAGTTACTGAAATGAAACACAACATGTCACAGTTACTGAAATGAAACACAACATGTAACAATTAATCTTCAAGTTAAAACCTTTAGTCCGTCTAACAGATTTTGCAATACCTTCCCATAATTGCACTTGTGATGAAGTCACAGTTATTCGTCAAAATATATGAAATCTAACAAAAAATGCGTATTAAACATCTGTATTCCAATGACAATGAGTAGCAACGCCGCATTTTAGAATGGTCTACCCGATGAAGGTTATTCCAGTAACGTACCTGATGAAGGTTATTCCAGTAACGTACCCGATGAAGGTTATTCCAGTAACGTACC
>MJUT01009638.1:310528-320679 GCA_002080005.1 Gigantidas platifrons
GATGAAGGTTATTCCAGAAACGTACCCGATGAAGGTTATTCCAGTAACGTACCCGATGAAGGTTATTCCAGTAACGTACATGATGAAGGTTATTCCAGTAACGTACCCGATGAAGGTTATTCCAGTAACGTACCCGATGAAGGTTATTCCAGTAACGTACCCGATGAAGGTTATTCCAGTTACGTACCTGATGAAGGTTATTCCAGAAACGTACCTGATGAAGGTTATTCCAGTAACGTACCTGATGAAGGTTATTCCAGAAACGCATCGTGCGCACCAAATTAGATATCTACGTTTTCATTGTTCAATATACACAAACACTAAATTACAGTTTTTTGGTATTGATACTTGAGTACGGTGGGCATAGAATCGGTAAAACAATAAATGAGAACGACACATGTCTAGAGCCTGAATAATATTAAAAGTAGAGGTAATGAAACGTAGATATCAAATTTAGCGCGCACAACGCGCCTCCGGAACAATACTCACCGGGAACGCTCAAAGTCGAAAGGTAGATTCCGTATACTCTTCATTGAAACATTAGCGGTACTGCTTAAAATCACTTTTATTAAATGCTGTAATCTTCTAATTTGCTCTCTGTTATTTTATTTGTTAATACTTTGCAATGGACTTTTAACATGTTGTCAAACACAAACTCAGAATACCCTGGTCTAATGAGAGACGACATAGGTCAAAACAAACACCACCAGATCCAGGGGCGGATCCAAGTGGGGGGGGGGCGCCCCCCTAAAATTGGAAAAATTATGATTTTTTTTTGCGCAAAATCGTGGTTTTTCACACGAAATACCCCACAAATTTTCGCGCCTCGCTCCGCTCGCCGCGATTATTTTAAGTGCCCCCCCCGTAACTTCAAATCCTGGATCCGCCCCTGAGATCAAACATACAGACAAAACATCAACAAAAACAACAAAGATTTAATATTGTAACTGCTTAAAGTTCTAATTAATAAAGACACAAGAGGGCACTATATAATAAAGTTCACGTTGTCCTCTTTTGAGCCAAAGTATCGATTGATTGGTTGTTGGTGAACGCTCAATAAGCAGTAATTGAGCTATATTCATGACCACAGTAGCTTGACATTTTCCAAATAATATATCTTCTTGGTAAAATGGTGGCACAAAGTATGGGTGTATATGGACGAAAATTTAGATTGTTTCAGGAAAACAATGATATAAAATATAAGGTCGGTAAATGTGGCCTTAAAATGACGATCCCAAACAAGATCTTGCCCATTATGAGCTGATGCATGATTTTTTTTACGTGCAAGGTACCAGTTTGATATTTGATTCAACCAGTACAACTAACGGACATCCGTGTCCTATGGGTTGTACCCAGAGGAGGCGAAACTAGGTCATATTTTTGTACCTTGTGGATGTATCAGATTGACAAAATGTTGGGATTACATGCAAACAGCAAACACTAGTATCGTCGACATTAAACATAAATGTACCAGTTGTACAAGAGAGTGTCTATTAATGAGATGTCATACTTGATGTTATTATTCATTGCATTGAAATCATTTGAATATTTCTATTATTTTTCTCATATAACCTTCTTGCCAGCAATTCTTTCAACACCTGTTGAAATTTATTATACAGATTTATTTGTTCCAACATTTATATATTTTGTGTGTTTGTGGTGGTGGGACTATTATTGACAGCACTACGTGAATGTATATCATATTGGTAATGTTGATTTACAAAGGTTTCAAAGGTTAATTTATATATGGGTACAAACCAGAAACACTGCATACACTTTGTGTAACTGTCAGTGTCTAGTATACAAATAAAACGTTTAGTACGTTAATAACGTATCACTTCTGTTAAACACGGATTGGTTGAAGATGAGAGCATGATTTCAGCAATATTTATGACAAGAAGATGTTGACAGACAATAAATCATGCAGATGAGTGAAAGTTTAACACCGAAGCATGTTAATAGTAGAGTGAGTGATTGTTGTTTAACACCACATGTGCAATGTATCAGCTAGAACAAGTTACATTCAATGAAATGATGATGGTGTCTTCTGGTACTAGCCCAACAAGGTCAGTTGGAGTTTTATAATGCTAGCTCACTGCAACAACAGTCGCGGGTAGACGACATGTCGCTCCACTAGGATGTATTACATGTATTCTGATTCCGAGTAAACCAGTCTTTACTCTTACTCATTAATGCTGTGTACTTGGCGGAGAAGCAATAAACACCTATTTTACAGTCTCTGATTTGAGCCGAGCGGGGTTTGAACTCACGATTTACCACACTGGAGGAGGAAAACTGGCTTGCCATTACACCGCCGATACGGTTTGTTACATGTAAGAGTAGATTTATGTTGTTTTATTGTGTATTTATACGTGGTCGAATGATTTTGTTTCTGTTGAACAATATTTTGAATTCGATGCATCATAAACCTCAAAATTACACATTAACAAAATATTTAAGTTAAGTGTCGTTAAAATGGAAATATGTAAAGGAACTACACTGTATGTGTAAATCTGTACATGGTTGTAACATTTAGTTGAATAATAAATCAAATATAATTAAAGATTCGCAATAAAGTACATATGTTCAATTAAAAACAACAGTCTGGAATCGTTGATTAAAATAATAATAATACGATATTAAAATGTTCAAAACGGAAAACTAAAGGAAAGTAAACGTTTGAATTATTTTTTTATATATAATATTAAATATACAATGTACATAGTACGTGCTTACCTGAAGTAGGTAGTCGTCATTGACTTGTGTTGTTAGTTGACAGACACCTGACAAGGATATGGTGTAATTAATTATAAGACATTGTATAAATTACGAATAATTATGATTAACATTGAATTACATATTATATTGAGTGTGCCACACTTATTCCACTCGTGTTAACATGTAATGTATTTACTATTTGCACTTATTTTTGCATTAAATGACTAACCTCTGATACAAAAAAAAACAACCGACTTTCTCAAATATTTTGTGCTGATTTTGTACCAAAGATAACATAAATTGATCATTTTTATATTCATAAAATTTGTTAATTTTATCATCAGATTTACCATTTAAACACATTTGCATTTCCCACCATTTTTTTATTTATTTGCGATGGCGAGTCATCTTTTTCATGCCTCGTTATAATAGTTTCTTCCAGAGTTAGGACTGTTCCGTTGTAGTTGGAGTGATATCTACCAATGCAATCAGTGCCTATCTTCATAAATAAAACTTGCGAGTTCGAATCCCGTCCGTGCCGATACGAACTTGATACATTATTATGTGATAATGATTGTTGTTGACTTGCTGCAATGCAGATTGGTTGTATTTCTCCACATATACCCATGTTTCCTCCATCATTAAACATACCTTTGAGATAATATAGCTGAAATATTGTTGAAAATGGCGTAGTATACATAAAACAACATTCTCTATCCAGAGTTGTCGTTCCTGCTGCGCTACACAATAGTGTAGCGTAGCAGGAACGACAACTCTGGATAGAGAATGATAAAACAACCCTCTTCTAGAACAACATGGTATATTTAGGCAAACCTTGTTATGTCTTCTTCTGTAGTTGTACCATTTTATAATCCTCACCCAAATCATAACCATGAAAAGTTTGAAGATATCAAAGAAGTTATCAGAAGCTATATATTGTAGACGGACATACGATGCTATGACCAAAAGAAAAAAAGACGTACTAGCATCTACAAATCACCACACAGAAATATAAAGCTTGAGCAATACGAACTCCACTAAAAAAGGGCGTGAATTCATATGCCTCGGAAAGGTAAGCTCCACTACCACACCTGTTGTGCTACGTGTGCTCCA
Organism: Gigantidas platifrons; assembly: GCA_002080005.1. Lineage (NCBI taxonomy): Eukaryota > Metazoa > Mollusca > Bivalvia > Mytilida > Modiolidae > Gigantidas > Gigantidas platifrons. The sequence goes on from MJUT01009638.1 coordinate 314,360, forward strand.
AACCGGTTGATAATTAACGTAGATATCAAATTCAGACCACACGACACGTTTCTGGAATAATTTTCATCAGGTAGGCCCAAAGTCAAAAGATTGGGAACCCAAATAGTTTTAAGCCAAAGAAAATCCAAGAGCCTTAAAGCCGGGATATTTAGTATGAATAGATTGACGAAAACCCCGAACTTAGGGGTTGTCAATAAGCCATAACAATTTAGGCTGGTTAGTATCAGGATGTATATCCACCTTAGTGGGTTGAAGTTATAGTTGGAAGAAGTCAACGAAAACAATATCATGGACACCATTTCTTACGGTTGATTGAATGGTACTGTCTCCTCTTTCCCAAAACTCCATCAATATATTCTAGCTACCGTCGAGTGCATTAATGTATTATTTTTACAAATCTGAATAATTAAATTTCAGTTAGGCCATTGAAGTATATAATTACTTGCTTATTAATGTATATACAAAAGACCCCCTAACGATAATAATATTATATAAAGTAATATTAGCATAAGGAATAGAAAAGTTAGACGTGGTTGTGCTAGGTATCCTTAATCTATTGCTCCACCATTATTTCTATTGATACCTACGTACGAAAATTACAAGTCTGCGGAAAGTTATCGGCTTCCCACAATCAGAGACAATGTTTTGTAGATTAGATTATTATAAAAATGAAAGTGTCTTTACTTTTACCACTTTGCATAGAGACATGAAAGGGAATCAATTTTCATTTTTCCTATTGTGAACTTTCCATTTATGTGTAGCAAGATTCCAGCAGCATCTGTATATGGAGTATATATCCCTCAGATGATACTGTATTATAGAGCTTGTGGTTCCTATCATGATTTTCTTGAGGGATAGTTGCTGCTCACAAATAAGCTACAGATCCAAGTGTTCCTAGTAGTTAAGTTGAAATCATCATTTCGAATGTTTTACGGTCGCCACCATGACTTGGTTGACCGTTACGGAATATATATGTGCTCCAAATGGCCAAGGATATGTTCCGTTTGTCGAACTTGCAATGCGGTCCTTCCCTGATTAATGACTTGTCATCGGTTTTGTAACAGACATAACACAACATGTGCCCACTTGTGGAGTAGGAACTACTTAGTCTCCCGGATCACCTGAATTCACCCCTGGTACCCCTGGTATTTAGTGAGGCTCATGTTGTTTTATCCTCAGTTTTCTATGTAGTGTTTTTAGGTCTTCTGGTTATTTTCTATGTAGTGTTTTTAGGTCTTCTGGTTATTTTCTGTGTAGTGTTTTTAGGTCTTCTGGTTATTTTCTGTGTAGTGTTTTTAGGTCTTCTGGTTATTTTCTGTGTAGTATTTTTAGGTCTTCTGGTTATTTTCTGTGTAGTGTTTTTAGGTCTTCTGGTTATTTTCTGTGTAGTGTTTTTAGGTCTTCTGGTTATTTTCTATGTAGTGTTTTTAGGTCTTCTGGTTATCTCTTTGATATCTTCTAACTGTTCATATCATATTAGAATACTTTAACAGATTAAGCGACACATTTTGAGAGCAAGTAGAATATCATGGGATACTATGCGTCTGTAATAACTATTGAATAATAAATTTGGAGAACAAATATGAATGGCAATAACATATTAACGATTACTAACACACACAATGGAATACTGTAAACGTATTAATTTTCGAAGTGTCTACATTCGTCAGAGAATACTATCATAATGAATAAATATATTCGTCTAAAACCCATGAAAACATGTTTTTATCAGGTTTCTCGATATGGAGAAGTTAAAATAAGGGGTTCCAGTTTTTGTCACATCAAATGCTCATTTAATTCAACGTTTCCACAAGAGGCCTTATTAATTCATTAAGATCACATAATGTTGGTATTACATCATATCACTTTAATATCACTATTACAGCTACTCTGTTATTCTACTGTCGCTATTTTAAATCTTAAGTCTTTATGACGTCGTAAATGTCTTTGGATATGCTGTAAGAAGTTATTATCTTTGTCCAAAGTACCTTTATTAGTTTTGACATTTAAACCGTTTGTCATAAGTACATAGAGTCGTTTCAACCTATTATGATCATTTATAAATCTGTAATTTCTAGTTTTATTACATTTTCGCGCCACTATTCTTTGTAATAAATGGACAATATGGTACGCTATTATAGTGGGACGATTATGCCTACTGTCAGCTGAAAGTTTTTCACACAACGAACTTTCTCTCACCCCTGCACCTCCGGCCGGTTGCAGTTCCATTTGTGCAACAGCATCACCTAATTTTACAGCAGGATAACGCCGGCCCCATGTGGCCAGAGTTTGTCAAGATTTTCTCGCAAATCATAACATTAACCCACTCGATTGGCCTCCGTACAGTCCAGATTTGTCCCCACTCGAACATCTGTAGGACGAACTGGGCAGGAGAGTAAGGGGGCGTCGGAATGCCCCCGCTACTCTCGACCAATTAAGGGCTGCCTTGTTGGAAGAGTTGGATAATATCCCTATGAGAAGGATATATAAATGCTCTGATGAACTCCATGCACAGGAGAATCAGGGCTGTAACAGATGCGCGAGGGGGGCATACGAGATATTGACGAGTTAATCGATTTCACTTTAACATATTGGGGGTACTGTTAAATTGCTTTCAATTACTCATGAATTATTGATCAAAATCTAATGAAATTTTAAAAACTTGTTGATTAAATTTGTGTTTTTATCCTTATATATTTATATTGAAAAAAAAAACATTCGAATAAATACTGTTTTACTTTGAATGGCCGGTTGACACTACTGTTTTACTTTGAATGGTCAGTTGACACCACTGTTTTACTTTGAATGGTCAGTTGACACTACTGTTTCAAATTAAATGGTCAGTTGACACTACTGTTTTACTTTAAATAAATGGTCAGTTGACACTACTGTTTTACTTTGAATGGTCAGTTGACACTACTGGTTTACTTTGAATGGTCAGTTGACACTACTGTTTTACTATGAATGGCCTGTTTACAATACTGTTTTACTTTGAATGGCCGGTTGACACTACTGTTTAACTATGAATGGCCTGTTTACAATACTGTTTTACTTTGAATGGCCGGTTGACACTACTGTTTTACTTTGAATGGCCTGTTTACAATACTGTGTTACTTTGAATTGCTAGTTGACACTATTGTTTTACTTTGAATGGTCAGTTGACATCACTGTTTTACTTTGAATGGTCAGTTGACACTACTGGTTTACTTTGAATGGTCAGTTGACACTACTGTTTTACTATGAATGGCCAGTTTACAATACTGTTTTACTTTGAATGGCTGGTTGACACTACTGTTTAACTATGAATTGCCTGTTTACAATACTGTTTTACTTTGAATGGCCGGTTGACACTACTGTTTTACTTTAAATGGCCTGTTTACAATACTGTTTTACTTTGAATGGCCGGTTGACACTACTGTTTTACTTTGAATGGTCAGTTGACACTACTGTTTTACTTTGAATGGTCAGTTGACACTACTGTTTTACTTTCAATGGTCAGTTGACACTACTGTTTTACTTTCAATGGTCAGTTGACACTACTGTTTTACTTTAAATAAATGGTCAGTTGACACTACTGTTTTACTTTCAATGGTCAGTTGACACTACTGTTTTACTTTCAATGGCGGTAGACACTGCTGATTTACTTTGAATTGTTAGTTGACAAGTACTGTTTTACTTTGAATTGTTAGTTGTCAAGTACTGTTTTATTTTGAATGGCCAGTTTGCACTACTGTTTTACTTTGAATGGCCGGTTTGCACTACTGTTTTACTTTGAATGGTCAGTTGACCTTACTGTTTTACTTTGAATGACCAGATGACACTACTGTTTTACTTTGAATGGTCAGTTGACACCACTCTTTTACTTTGAATGGCCAGTTGACACTACTGTTTTACTTTGAATGGTCAGTTGACACTACTGTTTTACTTTGAATGGCCAGTTTCCATCTGTCACGAAGGCGCATTGTTTAATTGATTTGTCCTTTTCAGTTAGCAGACACTCCTATCGTATGGGTTGTATCTCTTAGTGGAGAAGCTATGTTTTATTGTGTATTTTTTATGTATTAAAAATAATTAATTGGCGCTGTTGGATTTTTGAAATGGACTATATATTATACTACGTGTAATTATATTCGGGTGTAATCTACTTTTTACATTGGTCGTCATTTTTCCTACTTGTTATTTTGTACAATCATTTTGATTGGAGGAATAGCTTTTATTTTATTTGTTAAAATGTTCTGGGGGCATTTCGCCGTCAAGTGCCGCTAATTTCTATTCTTCTATTTCATTTTTGTATATACATGAACAAAAAGAATTAAGCAGAAATTTAGGCCAATAAGCACATATTAACATATTATTTTCATTAACTAGCCATTAGAATAAAGACTACTCTAACAGTGTTGTGTACCGGGTTGTCGTAATGGTTCATGTTGTTGGAGCATTGTCGTTTTGTTTTGATATTCGGATCGGATCGGATTTCTGTTTCTTATATGACTTGGTAATAGAACTAAACCATGTACGTTATATAATTGTATCTTTATAAACTATAAGGTGCATGCACTAGTTGATGGTGAAATGTTTCCATTGATCTTTGCACTTTTACCCGGGAAATCAGAGGACATCTACACGAGATTCTTCAACTTACTCATGACTGCTTGCACCCAACGACAGATTCACTGGAACCCAACTACTTTCTTCATATACTACGAAGTTGCCGTCCACAATGCTGCCAGGACTTCTTTTCCATGCATTACTATTAAAGGTTGTTTCCTTCACTACACACAGCGTATTAGGCGGAAACAACAGGCTACCGGATTTGTCACCAACTACAAAGACGAATCAAAGATCCATCGATTCATACGCAGCGCAGCTGTTCTTCACAGGCAGCAATAGAAGATGTTAAGTCTCATGCACTGGAAGACCCAACAGCCAACGTAACTACATTCACGGACTACATCACTACACATTGAGTTGAGACCAACACCTATAAAAGTCCTCCCAGACAGAGGGATCCAGAACTACTAACCACCTTGAAAGTTGGCACAACGGCATAAAGAAGATAAAAGTCTCACATCCGAACATCTAATGAAGTGACCATCATCAAGTACCAAGCCGGAGGAGTTAAACATACTCAAAGTGTGCTTACAGAATCAAGACATTGTTGTGCTTCATCATGCTGACACTGCCTCTTATTTGTTACAGTTTTGATGTGAATATCCATGTTATGTGATAAATGTATTGATTTATCTTAATGTGCTGCTTATATTATAAAAGTTTTGAATAAAAAAGAACTTCACTTGTGATATAAATTCTAGGTGTCCGAAATCATAATTTGAAATAAATTTTAAAATTTTTTTAAAATATTGTCTTTTTTCTTTTTTTATGTCATACGTTAATAATTAATCACCTATAATCTCCACACCCTTAATAGCTTTTTTTTTTATTCTAAATAACTATCAAAACAATTCCTGATTGTCCGACACAGTGCATTACATTTCCGACAATCGGTATTACGTTTCCGACAAAATTTTATTACGTTTCCGACAATTTTTTTGATTACGTTTCCACAAATTTAAAAATAATGAAAACCTCTTCCGTTAGCCAGGAAAATAAATACCTGTTGCCCTCTGCTCACCACGTTCCGTTCATAAATATGTCTTTAGTTCATTTCACAGATACTACAGATTAGTGTATGTTGAAATAATTATAATCTCAGAATCTCTGTCATTCACTAACAACATATTTTCCTTTTTACTGTTAATAATATCATATTGTTCCAACGCATCCATTGTTTCCAATCTGGTTTTTGATAGAGTAGGAATATTTTCCCGACGGTCTCTGTATAATGATAGTGATGCATTGTAAATATCCTAATATCATTATTGGGACAATACTCCACTTTCAATAATAAGTGCGCATGTGCGTACAAGTTCTCGCACATCGTTAATCTCGCGAATAGTTAACGGGAGCTCATTAACTGGGGGCAACTTGTAGTAACGTAACCCGAATAATCCAGTCGTTATATTACGCTCCCGCTGGTCGCTACATTAACCTCAGAAGGCGGAGAGAATCGGAGACGGAAAGGGCTTGAATTATTCGAGTTAGTAGTAACGCGGAAATATTTACCTATGAGCAAGTACAAAAAATCAATAACAAAGAAACGAGATTAAAATCGATAAAAACCTGAGTGTATCATAACACAAAAGTAAATATGAGTGGCCAAGACCATTGTTGTGTAGTTAGATTGTTCAAATAGAAGAAGTAACTTGCCGAAAGGCTATGCATTCCATCAGATACCTGCCCGCCGACCGGTGACTCGAATT
>MJUT01009638.1:321727-338938 GCA_002080005.1 Gigantidas platifrons
ATTTCTCTGCATAATATTTCTTTACGAACGATTTATTTCTTGTTGTTTGTTTGCTTCTGACTGAAAAATCGACGCCATCTTGAGAGAAACGCATCACATGGCTGCTGCAAATTTAGCTCGGATCACGTTATTTTCATTAAAATATTTGAAAACAATGCCCTTTTGTAATCATTTGAGGTCCTTAAAGGGGATGATATATTTTTCCGTGTAATTTATTGGTAATTTAATTGCTTTCATCGTAATTTAAAATCACTAATGTTTAGTAACGAATAATTTACTTCAGATTGAATGGGACCTCCCAGGACCATATTTTTAAAAGAATTTAACCATCTCAGTATAATTAAAAAACAACAAAATGTTAATAGTCCTAAGCGAATCTTTGCGATAACTAATTCCGTATTGATAGCCAGACGGCGAGTTGATATTTCCGCAACATTCTCATTTCCTCACCGATATATTTTTTTAATTTAAATTATGACTTTGATTTTCCGGTCTTTTAAATCGCGCAATTGACTCAGACATAAAAGTTTTAAATCACGTACTTTTAACGCTTGCAAGTGACCTCAATTAGCAAAAAGAAACAAAACCTTCGCTAAAAATAAACTGATTAAATCAACTGATTACAAAACTCGTCTGCCTGATGCAACTTTGACGGAAGCATAAGCCAAAATACTTATGAAATCATAGTTAAGTGTATGTTTTCTAGTGACATTCTTAATTTTTGAAAGACCACCTGAAAAATAAAAAAAAAGGCAGATTTTGACAGACGCTTTTGCCGACGGTGGTCCTACTCAAAGAGCTGCAACTTTTGAATGACTCCAAGCATTGAAAAAATAATTACATCATTGTGCTTCTAATAAAAATACCTTTCTCGTGATATACAACACATGCTTGATTATTTTTTTTTTTTATTTGCTTGACATCCCTATCTAATGCTACAAAACCCATTTTTACAACATTTATATAATGTTCAGTTATGTTTTATTATATACCATATACAGAAAATATTCCTGACACCTGCTAATCTGGGTCACGGGTCATTGTGAGTAGCATGTGTAGTCACGTAAACAGATACGGTGTTGAAAAAACTGTTGGTACTCATAAAATATTGATAAATGCAATACAAGTTTATGTTTGTCTTCAAGAAATATGATAGACAAAACCATGTGTGAAGTTTTATGACGAAATATCTCCGATTTCTATTCTATATATAAATTTATGAATTGAAGTTTTAGAACACAGCTAATTTTAGCGATGTATTTTTATCTTGGTCAATAATGAGCGTCCTGATTGGATGACCGATTTAAAACACACTGCTTGATTCTGGAATATTGTTGATCATTGATTTAAACAAGAAAAAAAGGGAAAAAAGGAGGTGAATTTTATTATTCATAAAAAAAACTAAACAAACATACAAGCAAAAACAAAAAAAATGAAATCACTCTGTAGTTTTCTGCATAGTGTATTAAAAAAAAATCCAGGACCCCTGTGTCCATGATTTTTTTTTTTTTTTAAGTTAAATAATATGAAATATTGACATCCACACTTGCCTTTTGGACAGCACATTTCTTTGTCCACACTTGTTTCATTAAAAATTTATTCTAAAATTATAATAACTTTTTTTAATGAACGAAAATAATTCAAGAATCTAAATATAAATACACGTCCATGTCATCTCTTGTTTTCATTTCGAGATTTTTAGCATTTTTTCCGATCTTACGTATTTCATCCATAACTCTTCAAAAAATCTTTTTGGGAGGTAAAATACATCAAAACCAACATTATAATAAGCATTTCAACGCATATAATGCAAACAATCTGCTTCTCTCTTGTCTTCATTTCGAGTTTTTAGCGGTTTACCTCTGACATTTAATATTCCTTCAACTGACAACCTACGTGTAAATATTTATTACCCCCAGTTATGTGAACTCTCGGTTAAATCACGCGTGACTTGAGTTAAAGCGCTTGATTGATTATTGATTCCGGGTCGATAGACGCTTTATTGAAAGTAGAGTATTGTGAAGACACCTTTATTTTCACATAATTCTCAACAAAAAAGTTTAAGAAAACCCCATAATATTCCAATGCTTTAATAAGTAAAATTGACATATCGAATTGTATGTACATATAACTATAATTCGGAGACCGTCATCTCAGGTAGTTTGTTTCTCAGTCAACCATATACCTATGTCATTCATAAAGAAGCCAAGTGAACAACATTCAACATATTTATACATTACCAAGTGAAAATGGCAGTCAACATACCAGGGCTTATTTCAGTTATAGTTTTTTATATTTTGATTCTAGCTATTGGAATATGGGCGGCCAGAAAAACAAAAAAGGCTAATAATGAAGATTTGATGTTAGCTGGAAGGGACATTGGGGCGTTTGTTGGTGTGTTTACTATGACAGGTAAGTTTATTAACTGTGAATGTGTATTCGCATCACATACCGGTCATCAAACCTGTTGTAGTAATAATACATATTAAGCTTTATAAATACATGTTTATAATGATAATTTCATGTTCAGTTGTATGTAAAATCAAGCTAGTAGAATGTTGCAATCTAATACTTTGACTTCTTCACTGTGTAATCGTATATATTATCGACTCTATGAATAAAAACAATATACCATGCGGGTGGTCCAAACACGTGTGTCCTGTTATGGTCTCCTTTCATTTTTTACATTTTAGCGCAAAAAATGCATTGCACAACTTCCTTTTTTTATATGCAATATATATTTGCTAATTCTTTTTCTTTTTCATTTCAAGTGACTCTGGTCATATTATATTATTTAGGCATCAATAAAACTGACCGTCACGATATAATTACAATGGTTTTTCATCACCATTTCTTATTCCCATACTAAGCCTATCGACAATTTGGGAAAAAAAATAATACTATGTTTTTTTTTAATCAAATATAATTTAAAAAATATTGTAATGTAGCTGGTTCGTAATAAAGGATAGACAAGTACTGGATATTTCGCAATTTGAGTTCAGCTGTAAACTGAGTTGATGCATTTTTTTTTACTCAAAACCTGCTGATCTGACAAGTAACTAATAATCATAAGCTAACAAAGTCTAACACCGTATCACAGTCTTACACCGTATCACAGTCTTACAACGTATCACAGTCTAACACCGTATCACAGTCTTACACCGTATCACAGTCTAACACCGTATCACAGTCTAACACCGTATCACAGTCTTACACCGTTTCACAGTCTTACACCGTATCACAGTCTAACACCGTATCACAGTCTTACACCGTATCACAGTCTTACAACGTATCACAGTCTAACACCGTATCACAGTCTTACACCGTATCACAGTATAACACCGTATCACAGTCTTACACCGTATCATAGTATAACACCGTTTCACAGTCTAACACCATATTGCTGATAAACTTAAGATAGCAAAGGTACTCGTCTATCAAAAATCGCTAGAGATCGTAGACCACTTGATACCTTGACAGTTGCGTGGCAAGGGTTAAATAAATTGTTCTAGAAAAAGTAAGTGGCTAGCGGTCCAAATAGACGCTGAATGTCGTAAGCAACTCTAAGGCTGGGCCTATCGGGAGGGGGTCGGGCCTGGAGATCCGTTACTCATGGATTTTTGCGATTTGAGATGATAATACATGTATGTACATGCATATTTGTTATACATGGCAATATTTTATTTATGATATTTGAACACTCGTCACATTTTGACAATTTCTATTTTTTTATGACTCTAATATTGAATGTTTGTAAAAAATACAATTCAAGTGATATTTACTTACCTTATTACAAACAAATAATATTATATCAAAAACTGAAAACTTTAATTTAACGATAAAACACATAAAATTGAGCGTCGACATTGATAAAACACCAGAACTTAATCAAGGTAAATACAATGTACACGAAAAACAGTTAAAAAGTCTTTCCTTCAGGTCATAAATTTCCTCCCATAATCTTTCAAAACAAAACAAAACGTAAAGTTTCGTTTATGATCCTGTATGTAATTTAAAATATATACATGGGACTTCATGATCAACAGAATAATAATTTACTGTATTTCTATTTGATTTTGCAGTGATTTTTAACATAATTATACCGTACTCTTTAACATTGACGAACTTGTAGTTCTTTATCAGCTTTTGTTCTTTTTTCCATATTGTCTGTTTGTTTGACTTTTCTGGAGGTTTTTTGTTTGTTTGTTTGTTTGTTTTTGTTTTATTTTTGTTTTATTGTTTTGTTGTTTTTGTTTTTGGTCAAAATATTTTCCGCTAGTTCGTCTTTAACTAGCCTCTTTGCTTGACTACCATACAATTACTTTGATCACTTGACCACCATAAAATTAACTTCAGTTACAGTTTATATACAATAACATGTTTGACTACCATAAGATTACTCAAATCACTTGACCACAATAAAATTAACTTCTATGACAGGTCAGACATTAACAAACACTATTAATTCTTAAGCCTAATTCAAACATAAACGTTCTCACTTTACAATGAAACACCTACATGTACATTTAATGTGATAGTTTTCAAGATTTTCTTAGGAGGAAAATTGGAAGTAAATGAAGAATCGTGAATTTCATTCTAGTTTTGTTTTGTAAAATTTGACGGAATGAATCTTAAATTATTTATAATTGTTGATACGTGTGTAATATTATGTCGTAACAACTAATCTCCCTTTATTTTCATGGGTCAAAGGTCACCTTAAATTGACATCCTTTTTGTTCAACTTCACATAAGAAATGTCTAGCTGATATGAAATGAAAATAGAAAGTAGTGGTGAACAGATGTTTTTGTTCATAAATGTGTAAATTTACAATTCAATACCTGTTTTTCCTCATTCTCGATATAACGCGCGAAATAACGTCAGCATTATTGCCACTTTGTAATAACATTTTCCCCCTTGATATTAACCTAGTGTTATCAAATCGACTACAAAACTCCTAAGTACTCGTGTACTGAAAATATCTTGAAAACCTACATAATGTATCCCACTGTTCGTAATTATCCCGTTTTATGAAGTTTCTGTTTCTGTTTCAGAATTCCGCTTTTAAAAATGTTACATAATTGTTAAAAGTATTGGTGTTAGTCTGAGATTGCAATTTTCTGATAAATTATCCATTAAAATCTTACTCTTATTTCTGTCTTTGAAAGAAATCATAGGAGGCAGTCATATCTAAATGGCTTGTTAATAATAGATGCAATTTCACTGAAATTACTTTTAATATCTATTTCAGATAATTAAGTTTTACTGAATTTTTGTTTAGTTGATAAATAAAGGTACATTCACTAGACCAATTTATGCAGTCATAGTCTTCTGGTATTGAATAAGTTCTAAGGATGAATTTTATTGAATTTTAAAACTGAATGAAATTGCAACGACCTGAATAAAATATATAGCATGATTACATAAATTTACAATATGTAATATTTAAAGTCATATAGAAACTGATATATGGGAACAATAGATAAAAACGTAGACATAAGATTAAATGTGTACGAAACGGTAACGATTGAAAAGTCCGAAAAAACTATTTGGGAGTAAATGAATAAATAACACGTATATAGAATACAGAGAATGCTTTTATTTTGTTGACTAATTTTTCAAAAAATTAGCATAGAAGTCTCAATATTAGGTATAGCTTTGAATACAATTTTGTGTGTTGATTAGGTTTGTTTTCATTCATATTGTTTCTTGTTTTTGTATATGGTATGATTTGATTTATGTCTGGAATTATACATAACGCTTTAAATCTAAGTGACTTATATGCACTAACAAAGTTTACTCACATTTAACACTGCTGTAGAAAAAACATTTAATTTAAATAATAGTCTGATCAACATAACAAACATGGCTGGTTATATATTAACGGAGGACAAGACGAGTCAACCAGAACTGATTGTTTTTATAGACCATTCTATATACGTTATCACCTATATCGTATACATGCTTTGTATTGGTATGCTTTACCAACCATGATAATGAGTGGGTTCTTAAAGCCAATTTGAAACATCTTATATAAATATTCAAAAGGTCATGGTTCAATGAGAATTAAATAATGTGTAAGCAATTCTATCAGTGTATACAGTCAAAACAAGTTTTAGTTTAAACATGTTTTATTTGCCAAATATTGAACACAATGGATTTGATACAAGTTGATCTAACTTATGAAGTTTTCTCCATGAACAGTAATACAAAAATATAATAATCTAGATAGGCATGCATTTTTTAAATATACAAAAACATTAATAGTTATCAATCTAAATTAACATAAAATACTTATATAATATAGACAAAATTGAGTGCATTTACACACATGGCATCCAACAGAAGCTTTGCAAGGCGGAACAGGACTTCTTTGGTGCTCAGGGATACATTCTCAATGGGTGATTTCAAACAAGAACTTGCAAAGTTTGGACCTGAAAAACAGTAAATATTTGTTATATAATGAAGTGATGCCCTTTCCAGTTCAATTTTAATCCAGAAAGAGTTAGGCTGGGAATCATTGGTAGAAAGAAGAAAAAGGAGAAAATTACAAATGTTTTATAATACACAAAATAATAATTCACCCAGGTATCTTTGTGACTTAATTCCACCATCAATTCAAAGTACAACCGTTTATCCATTGCGTAATGGAAGTGATATTATAATACCATTTTGCAGACTATCGAATACTTATGACTCATGTATTCCCTCAACTATACGTCAATGGAATAGCTTAGATCCATCTCTTCGAAATGTGGATTCTATTGCAAAATTTTAAGCTGAATTAAGAAAGCGGAAATATATTAGCCAAGTTCCTAAACATTACGAAATTGGACCTCGAAAACTTTATATTATTTTAACCCAGCTTCGATGTTTTGCTTCTTTTTTGAATTACGATTTGTTCCAAGTAAATATAGTCTCAGATCCGTCTTGTCGTGGTGACAATCGCGAAGATTCCTATCATTTCTTCTTCAATTGTTCCCATTATTCAAATATAAGACATTCATTGTTTCAAAATATCAACTGGCTACCTAATTATTGTGCTTTAGACCTTACACTTTTGACCTGTGGTAATCCTTCACTCCCGTATGAATAGAACGAACTTATTTTTAAGCATGTGTTTGAATATATTAAGAGGTCTGAAAGGTTTCTTGCTGTCCAGTTGTTCACCAAAACAACAATCGCATACATCATCACCACTAACCCTCTCTCTCATTCCTTTCTTCATTCTCTGTTTTTGTTCAATCTATACATATCAATGTAAGAAATATTTATATACATGCATGCTCTATCAAATAATGTTATAACTTATTGTATATAGGAGAAGACTTCATAAGTTTGTTTAGCTTATCCTTTTTGCACATTTGAGCAAATAAAATATATTTAAACTAAATGGCCTTTCTGGTTACAATGTAAATGCGAGTGATGATCAACAACCAGAATTCAGAAATCTAAGTGAATTTTACATAATTATTTTTTCTAAATAGACTAAAAATAGTTGAAAATACCGCCAAAAAAAATGGAAAAAATCAAAATACATGTAAAACGTCTATGGCTTAGGCTATGGGGCTCTTCAGAGATTCACAGACCCCTTCTTGTCTCTCCTGGACCCGGACGAATGTACCGACTGAACCCCCTCTAATAGGTCCTGATTACACGATGTGTGTGGTTTCTTATTGAATACAGTCTATGCATGAAGGAATATTGAAAATGTCAACATTTTGTACATACATCAAGCCAAGTTATCACCAACCCGGAACAGTTGTTTCCATGAAGACCTTGAAGTAAAATTTGGTCCTCTTTGTAGTTCTTATTAGTTTAATATACCTGGAAAAAGTATAATACTGTAAATGACTTTTTAAGGGACCACATTTCGTGGATGTTGGGCATCTCTCAACCCACGAACTTAAGAATCCACCAAAGTATAAAGTTTTCTTTCCACTTACGGAAAGAAAAACTAACACATAACACAATTTCATCATGTTTTGATTAAATTTTTTTTTTTAAATCGGAATCCACGAATCAAAGAACTCACGTATATTTACCAACAATCAACGAAAACATTGATTCATGAATTGAAGTTCGTTAATAGTACACGTCACTTATGAAGTAAAATCGTTAATCCATTCTACAATTAAAAAGTAAAACGGTCATGACCGACAATGTAACCAACCAAGTTTTAGCTTGTTTTCGATACATGATAGTGGAAACACATAATTTATTTAGCTATCCCCGTAAAGAGCAGAACGTATGGAAATGAGGGGGTGTATATGGGACCACAGCGAAGAAACTGTCTTATTTATCGGGTATATTCCCATGGTTCTTTCAAAAGCCTTGCTGGCTCATGTTGTCTGCTTACCAGAGAAACCGCGGTTTGATAATAATAATAATAATAATAATAATAATAATATTAATAATAATAATGATTGATTGATTGATTGATGTTTAACAATCAATCAATCATTATTATTATTAATATTATCATTATTATTATTATTATTATTATTATTATTATCAAACCGTCTATCTAGATTATTATAATGATAATAATAATAATAATGATAAAAATAATAATAATAATAATAATAATAACAATAATAATTATGACGATAATAATAATAATAACAATAATACATGTAAATGTAATGATTATGTTAACTTGACAGGATAGTTGTATTACATACTACTTTTACTTTCAGCAACGTGGGTTGGAGGAGGATTTATAAATGGTACGTCTGAAGCTATTTATAGTTCTGGTTTTGTGTGGTGTCAAGCTCCATTTGGATATGCGGCTAGTTTATGGTTTGGTAAGTTAATATCTTAATGTAATTTATCTATCATTGTTCTGTATTATATAAAGGTTATAAAGAATAGTTCAACTCCATGTTAAGACTTTACAGACTGATCTAAAACTGACGTTAAACTCTATCTAATCTATTTAAAATTACATCTTTGTTAGATATCTTATATATGTATTTCATCTTCCGATCAAATAACCATATCACGTAACGTCAAAAGTCACAGCGGCAAAAGAGTAGAGTGGTTCCGAATGTAATGAAAGCTTACCATGTCTCAATACCGAATGTCGTTAGTTTGCTGGAGGATCTTAATCAAGACGTCTATAGTTCCAATCAAAGACACATAGATTTTGTATTTTAACCTACTGACGGTTTTATTTCTGTTCTTAGAAGTTGAAGGGCCCGGGTGGCTCAATGAGTTAGGTCGCTGGATCTAACAACTCATACAAGCCTATCACCAATACGGCGTGGGTCCGCGGCCAGCTTTGTAAATTACAAAAAAGGGTGCACTCGACTCGCAGCCGCAAGTGATAAAGTTTACCAGTTGCTTGCCCAGGTCGGTGGTTCTCTCCGGGTACTCCGGCTTCCTCCACCACTAAAACTGGTCGCCATGATATAGCTGAAATATT
The DNA here is from genome assembly GCA_002080005.1 of Gigantidas platifrons. Lineage (NCBI taxonomy): Eukaryota > Metazoa > Mollusca > Bivalvia > Mytilida > Modiolidae > Gigantidas > Gigantidas platifrons. Next base: position 331,153 of record MJUT01009638.1, read on the forward strand.
GCTGAAAGTGGCGTTAAACACCAAACATTCAAATTCAAATTCTTAGAAGTTGTGGTTTGTCAGAGGAGTTGTTGGTGTTATTGTGTTTTATTACTTTAGCCACAATTACTGTTTAAAATATTATTTTCAAAAGAATAATTTAAGCTTAGTGAAAATGTGATTAACAACAAGAGGTGTCAGGGATTAAGGCTAGTGGAAATGTGATTAATAACAAGAGGTGTCAGGGATTAAGGCTAGTGGAAATGTGATTAACAACAAGAGGTGTCATGGATTAAGGCTAGTGAAAATGTGATTAACAACAAGAGGTGTCAGGGATTAAGGTTAGTGGAAATGTGATTAATAACAAGAGGTGTCAGGGATTAAGGATAGTGGAAATGTGATTAACAACAAGAGGTGTCAGGGATTAAGGCTAGTGGAAATGTGATTAACAACAAGAGGTGTCAGGGATTAAGGCTAGTGGAAATGTGATTAACAACAAGAGGTGTCAGGGATTAAGGCTAGTGGAAATGTGATTAACAACAAGAGGTGTCAGGGATTAAGGCTAGTGAAAATGTGATTAACAACAAGAGGTGTCAGGGATTAAGGCTAGTGGAAATGTGATTAATAACAAGAGGTGTCAGGGATTAAGGATAGTGGAAATGTGATTAACAACAAGAGGTGTCAGGGATTAAGGCTAGTGGAAATGTGATTAACAACAAGAGGTGTCAGGGATTAAGGCTAGTGGAAATGTGATTAATAACAAGAGGTGGTGGTGGTTAAGGTTAGTGGCAATGTGATGAACAACAAGAGGTTTCTGTGTATAAAGTTTAGTGGAAACGTGATGAACAACAAGAGACTTCTGTGTAAAATAAATAGCGAAAATATATGGAAAATATAGTGTCTTGAATTTCGGATGGACATCAAGAGGTTTTTGTGTATAAAGTTTAGTGGAAATCGCATGGACAAGATGCCTGTGTGAATAAAGTTTAGCTTAACAGAATCTGTGCATGGCGTCACTTGATGCGATATTCCAGAGATTGTTGTTCCTATATCTGTCAGTTGATACAATATTCCAGAGCTTGTTGTTCCTATTTTAGGATTTCCATGATAGAGCGTTGCAGCTTATACGGAAGTTACTGAACAATAGGTTCCTAGTGGCTGAGTTGAATACTTTGAATCTCTTTGAACGTTTACGGTCACCTTTATGACTTGGTTATCCGTTACAGGATATCTATGTCACAACCTTCATGACTTGGTTATCCGTTACAGGATATATATGTCACAACCTTCATGACTTGGTTATCCTTTACAGGATATCTATGTCACAACCTTCATGACTTGGTTATCCGTTACAGGATATATATGTCACAACCTTCATGACTTGGTTATCCGTTACAGGATATCTATGTCACAGATTACCACGGATATGTTTCGTTTGTTGTAGTCACAGTGCTGTCATTATTTCTTCTTTGATGATTTATCACCAGAGTAACACATTGTGGAGCGGGAACTGCTTACACTAGCGGAGTACCTGAGATCACTGCTAGGAGTACCTGAGATCACTGCTATTTTACACTAGCGGAGTACCTGAGATCACTGCTATTTTACACTAGCGGAGTACCTGAGATCACTGCTATTTTTAGTTGGATTCTTAATGCTCAATATTTAGCTTTCTGTGTGTGTTGCTTTGTAGACAATTATTGTTTTTTGTTTTTTTTTTCGTTTTTCTTTTGGCCTCTGTATTGTGTATTCTTCTTTGATTTACGACATCTTCTAATTACCAGTTTTGTATCTACAAACATTTGTTTTGGCTACAAATTGAGTTCCATGTATAATAATAGGACAACATTCTGGAAAATTGAAATAATACCATATAAGAAGAAGAAGTCGTTTATTAATATAATTGCTCGTTAAAGGACTTATATGTAGTGAAATCATTTGCAGCATATGATATAACCACATCGGTGGTGTAATTGTTAGCGTGTTCGCCTCTAGTGCGGTAGATCGTGGGTTCATCGGTGGTGTAATTGTTAGCGTGTTCGCCTCTAGTGCGGTAGATCGTGGGTTCATCGGTGGTGTAATTGTTAGCGTGTTCACCTCTAGTGCGGTAGATCGTGGGTTCATCGGTGGTGTAATTGTTAGCGTGTTCGCCTCTAGTGCGGTAGATCGTGGGTTCATCAGTGGTGTAATTGTTAGCGTGTTCGCCTCTAGTGCGGTAGATCGTGGGTTCATCGGTGGTGTAATTGTTAGCGTGTTCGCCTCTAGTGCGGTAGATCGTGGGTTCATCGGTGGTGTAATTGTTAGCGTGTTCGCCTCTAGTGCGGTAGATCGTGGGTTCAAGTCCCGATCGGGTCAAATCAAAGACGATAAAATTTGTGTTTATTGCTTCTCCGCTAAGTCCGCAGCATTAAAAAGCAAGAACAAAGACGGATTGGCTCGGAATCAGGATAATGTGTCCCCGAGTGGGTCGACATGTCTATCCGCGGACCGTTGTTTCCGTGAGCTAGCACTATGAAATTCCATCTAAGATATTGGTTTAGTACAAAGCTGACCTCATCATCATCTCGTTAAAAAATAACATGTTCTCGCCATGATATACCTGAAGAATTGCTGAGTTGGGTTGAAACAACAATCACTCACTCAATCACTCCTCAAGCATATGATACTAACAATGTTATAGCGATGATATGTTTAGCAGTTTTGCTTTCCTTGTAGGAGGTTACTTTTTTGCAAAGCGAATGAGGTCACAAGGTTATGTTACAATGCTCGATCCTTTACAACAGAAATACGGTGATCGTATGGGAGGATTGCTTTATCTTCCTCCATTAATGGGAGAAATTTTCTGGTCGGCAGCCATTTTGGGTGCTCTGGGTAAGTATACAATATTGTTAAAATAACTGAAAATGGTTTTATTCACCGTTTAATATATAATTAAATTATAGTTAAGATCTGACTTTAAAATATGCATATTAAAATACATGTACAATTGATTACTCTTTGTGAGAACAATAGCAGGAAATGTTGACCCGTGACCTATGAATCTCGGTGGCCCGACCTCACCGAGGTCAACGGGTCACAAGTCACAGCTTTTTACTATTGACGTGTACGCGGTAAAGATATCGTATATATTATAGCGGGTTTTAAGTTTATGCTTCTTCTCCTCCAATGTTTTACCCGGTATATATATTTTGTGTAATTAAGTTTTATTGAAATTTGTCATGAACATTGAAAACGGAAGGATATGTAATATTTTTTATCATATAATTAGCATTAATATAAAATAACTTTTACATATGTATAACAAACGGATGTAAACTAGCCATACTATCACGTCTCATGTCGATAACCCATATCAGGGGCGTCTTGTGCAAATAATCCGTAACACTTCCTCTCGCGCATGCTACTTCCAGTATATCCGGTGTCGTCTGTTCACAAACATTAAATAACTGACACACAAAGATGTTGGGAGGGGGAGTCTCATCTCGAAAATATGAAACCGAACGTGATTGATGAAGTACGTTCTCCCCTTACTAATCGGGTCTTCCGTATCACCAAGTTTCAGTGGAAGTGACTAGTAAGGGTGCATGTACTATTGACAACTCGACATTTAAAAAGCTTTATAAAAACGGTAAATGATAGACGGTTATCACGGAGCATGCGTCTCGGGTTGATGTGGGGGTCTCCGCATGATACCCGTGCCGCGATATGGAAAAGGCCATGCATAGATACTAGTACATGTATGTATTTATCATATACGTAACATTAATATGCTAGTTTTTGCAATTGTGTAACGAGTGGAATAAAACGTAGATATCAAATTTAGTGCGCACAACGCGTTTCTGGAATAACCTCAAAATCGAAAGGTTGGAAAGCCAAATAATTTAAAAAGTTTTGCGAGCAAGTAAACCAGATGGCCTAAATAGGATCACCAAATCTACTAAGGCCACCTATGCTTGAGGGAAGAGAACCTTAGTTTTATTAATACTTTCATTATTTAGAAACTGTAAATTTCAATAACACATATATTTATTAAGCCATGTCAGTGCCGAAGCACTGACTACTGGGCGGATGATACCTTAGGGGACTAATAGTCCACCATCAGAGGCATCGACCCAATGATAGTAATAAAACGTAGATATCTAATTTAGTGCACACAACGCGTTTCCTGGAATAACCTTCATCAGGTACGTTACTAGAATAACCTCCATCAGGTGACGCTCAAAATCGAAAGATTGGAAAGCCAAATAATTTTAAAAGTTTTGCGAGCAAGTAAACCAATGAGCCTAAATAGGATCACCAAAATCGGCTAAGGTAAACTTACCATAATTCCACCTTCAGGCTGATAACCCATATCAGGGGCGTATCGTGCAAAAAAATATATTATAGTGCTTCTCATGCTAGTTACTTCCGGTATTTCCGATGTTGTCTGTTTACAAACATTAACTGTCACACAGAGATGAATGGGAGATAGGAGTATCATCATGGTTCACGGAAAATACTTTTTTTACTAATCGTTTTTTCATGGGAAGTAAATTCTGTTGATCAAACTTCTTGAAATATATGAAACTTGTTACATCCCTACTACATGTAATTGTATCATCAGCAATCAGTTGGGGTGACCAGTAATGATGCCTGTCTATTGACAAAACGAATTGAGAGGGAAAGAAATTGTCGTCAAGAAGACCACATTAAAAATACTAAACGTTTAGATGATAGTCGATTATCAAGGAGAACATAATATGAGTTTGAATGAAATCCATTCACGTACAATGTCATCGTTATGATTCACGGTAAAACAAAATACGATACAAAAGAAACTTTAAATTTTTTTTATGTTTCAAAATTCCTTCATAGGAAATATTGTCATTAATATTTATGCGGGTAGAGATGCTCTTGTTTGACAATATTTTGTGTTTTGAAAATATTTCTATTGAATACCCAATTAAACTCCCAATGGTCATTTTGTAAATATAAATACCATTGGGTCACGGCAACAGCTGCTCCATCCAATTGTCCAGGCAAAGTTAATATTTACTTTTCTTAATATTTGAATAGAAGTGATGTTGATTTCAGTTTTAACCGTGACCCAAATTTAGGAGAACGTAAACTTTGAAATACATTTATGAATGAAAAAGATACACTTACAAAGATATGTTTTTGTCTTTTACTACTTATTCCAAAATATTGTACTAAAAATTTGTTTTTTTAGGAACCACACTATCAGTCATAATCGATCTCCATTACAATATTGCTGTAATCGTATCAGCATGTATAGCTGTGTTCTACACTTTGATTGGTGGACTATATTCTGTAGCCTATACAGATGTTGTACAGCTGATATGCATTTTCTTTGGACTGGTAAGTTGATTCTAAGTCTCTTTTCCAATGTTGAATTTATATGAATATATTGTGTGGAAGAAACAATAAAATGAGGTTATATACCAGAGATTTATGTTTTATCATAGTAATAGTTTTTATAAGAGACCTCTCTTTGACTGACATTGTGGCTTAAGAAAAGTTTGAAAGAACCAAAAGGTAACCAGAAGCCGTATGTCGAAGAAATCAAAGGATAAACGGTACAATGGCCAAACGAAAACTGACAAAAAGAGAAGGACAAACGGTACAATGGCCAAACGAAAACTGACAATAAGAGAAGGACAAACGATACAATGGCCAAACGAAAATTGACAATAAGAGAAGGACAAACGATACAATGGCCAAACGAAAACTGACAATAAGAGAAGGACAAACGAAAACTGACAAAAAGAGAAGGACAAACGATACAATGGCCAAACGAAAACTGACAAAAAGAGAAGGACAAACGATACAATGGCTAAGCGAAAACTGACAAAAAGAGAAGGACAAACGATACAATGGCCAAACGAAAACTGACAAAAAGAGAAGGACAAACGATGCAATGGCTAAGCGAAAACTGACAAAAAGAGAAGGACAAACGATACAATGGCTAAGCGAAAACTGACAATAAGAGAAGACAATGATCAACATAACACTACACAGAAAACTTGAGAGAAAGCAACACAAACCCCACAAAAACTGGGATTGAACTCATGTTCTCCGGAAGGGGTATGAGCTCATATTCCTCTGGTAGCTTCTGTTATTTTATTTGCCAGGAAATTTTGATTTTGAAAATACCAATTGCCATTACTATTGTTGACATTTTTTATTTTCTGTCAGAGGAATAACACATCCGTAATAACTATATAACAAGCCACAATAAGAAGAGTTTGAAGATACCAAAAGGGTTATCAGAATTCGTAAATCGGAGAAGAACAGACAACATAATAGCAAAAAGAAAAAATACAAAAGGACAAACAACGATCTACAAAACATACACATAAAGCTAAAAATCGAGTAACACGAACCTCACTAAAGACCGGGTATGAACTCAGGTGCTCCGGAAGGGTAAGCAATTCCTGCTCCACTAGTGTCACCCGTTGTATCAATTCAGTTGCAAACCCGGTGATAGGTCATGAATGAGGAAAGGACCGGAAGTTTTTATGTGGAACATATCCGTGGGCATTTGTGACACATATATTCAATAATGGTCAATGGTGGCGACCATTAACTTTCGAAGTGATGTCTTCGACTTAACCAAAAGGAACCCTTGATTCAGCAGCTTCCTTGTTAGCAGCAACCCTCAATCAAGGAAATCCTGATAGAAACCACAAGCTCTGGAATATCGTATTAACTGAGAGATATATACTCCATATACAGGTGCTGCTACATATAAATGGAAATTTCACAACAAGAAATTTGAAATAATCTCTTCTGTCACAAAGCTTCGTTCTTAACCACCCTCACTGTCAATGTCGAGGCGTAGGTCGAGGTATGAAGCAGACCTATCTGTTTCTGTGGTATCCTTTATTTCAAGTTCAATGGGATAGATACGATCAACGAAATTACCAAACCTAAAATTATTTAGTGAAAGGACATCATATTACTGTAATATATCCAACAATTGATAAGCATTAGATATGTAGTGTATATATAGTATTGCAGTTACTAAGTGGTTACTAAGTGGTTATGCCGAAGTGTTGGAAATAAACGTTGGAAAATACCGAAGGGGCAATCAAAATGGACAATCCAGAGAAACTGGTACACAAGTCACACAACGAAGACAAGCAAAACAAAAACACAACACAATATTTGTTGGACAACACTGTCCACAAGCAAACACAGATAACGTAAATAAAACATGAGCCCTCCTACAAACAACTGGAGGTAAAGACGAACGGAGCATCGTTTTCAGCGGAAATCCTTGCTGAAATCACAGTACGGAACCCAGAACGTAAACACAAATAATAGGACAGCACAAAAAACTTTAAAAATGAGCAACACGGACCCCACTTAAAAGCCAAGGGTGAACTGCTTCTTATAAGACACCCAGCGTTTAATTTATATACACAGTCAAGTCTGGTACAAGTCTTGGTAATGATAGAGGGAAGAAACAGTATACAGTCAAGTCTGGTACAAGTCTTGGTAATGATAGAGGGAAGAAACAATATACGGTCAAGTCTGGTACAAGTCTAGGTAATGATAGAGGGAAGAAACAATATACGGTCAAGTCTGGTACAAGTCTAGGTAATGATAGAGGGAAAAAACAGTCAAGTCTGGTAGAAGTCTAGGTAATGATAGAGGGAAGAAACAGTCAAGTCTGGTACAAGTCTAGGTAATGATAGAAGGAAGAAACACTATACGGTCAAGTCTGGTACAAGTCTAGGTAATGATAGGGGGAAGAAACAGTCAAGTCTCGTACAAGTCTAGGTAATGATAGAGGGAAGAAACA
>MJUT01009638.1:423170-435745 GCA_002080005.1 Gigantidas platifrons
ACATGTCACAGTACGGTAGTCATGTACAACAAGGCAAAACATGGTATGAACACATGTCACAGTACGGTAGTCATGTACAACAAGGAAAAACATGGTATGAACACATGTCACAGTGCGGTAGTCATGTACAACAAGGCAAAACATGGTATGAACACATGTCACAGTACGGTAGTCATGTACAACAAGGCAAAACATGGTATGAACACATGTCACAGCACGGTAGTCATGTACAACAAGGCAAAACATAGTATGAACACATGTCACAGTGCGGTAGTCATGTACAACAAGGCAAAATATGGTATGAACACATGTCACAGTACGGTAGTCATGTACAACAAGGCAAAACATGGAATGAAAACATGTCACAGTACGGTAGTCATGTACAAGGCAAAACATGGTATGAACACATGTGACAGTACGGTAGTCATGTACAGCAAGGCCAAACATGGTATGAACACATGTCACAGTACGGTAGTCGTGTACAACAAGGCAAAACATGGTATGAACACATGTCACAGTACAGTAGTCATGTACAACAAGGCAAAACATGGTATGAACACATGTCACAGTACGGTAGTCGTGTACAACAAGGCAAAACATGGTATGAACACATGTCACAGTACGGTAGTCATGTACAACAAGGCAAAACATGGTATGAAAACATGTCACAGTACGGTAGTCGTGTACAACAAGGCAAAACATGGTATGAAAACATGTCACAGTACGGTAGTCATGTACAACAAGGCAAAACATGGTATGAACACATGTCACAGTACGATAGTCATGTACAACAAGGCAAAACATGGTATGAACATATGTCACAGTACGGTAGTCATGTACAACAAGGCAAAACATGGTATGAACACATGTCACAGTACGGTAGTCATGTACAACAAGAATTTACTTAATAAGAATTAAATAATTGTCACATTAATTTAACATTGATATATACCCTGCAAAAAAAGAAACGCATAATAAGTTTTCTAAAATTTTAATCAGAGTATTTCAAATGGATGTATCAGAGTGATGCGTCCGAATATGGAGATCAAATTTCACACACAGATTTAATAAAGTCTATATTATCCCAATTCATTCACAATAGTCTCATAAATTAATAAATGTTTGTTTCCGGTGACACCAAAGTTAGTACCTATTATGACCGCCACGCGCAGCTATCACTGTCCTGCATCTCCTAGACATGGATTCGATCAATGTTTTAATTGTTCTCTGTTGAATTCTTCGCCACTCCTGCTGTAACACATTTCCAAGTTGGACTAGTGTTTGCGGTTGATGTTGGCGCCTGCGCACACGTTTATCTAGTTCGTCCCAGAGATGCTCGATCGGATTTAAATCCGGCGACTTCGAGGGCCAAGGTAACACATTTACATTGTTATTGTGAGGAAAATCTCTGGTTACACGTGCTGTATATGGCCGAGCATTGTCCTGCTGAAATAAGTCCCTCTGTCGGTTGATAACAGGCATCAGGTGTGGCTGCAAGATATTGTCTCTATAACGTTCAGCCGTCGAATTCCCATGGATGTTGACCAAATTTGTCCTGTGATCATAATATATTGCCGCCCACACCATGACGCTTTCACCCCCGAATCTGTCCACTTCTTGTACGCAGGCTTAACTGCACCGCTCATTTTTACGTCGGTACACACGGGTTCTTCCATCCCGTCTTTTCAGCATAAACCGTGATTCGTCGCTGAACCAAATACGACGCCAGTTTCTAAGTGTCAAAACCCTTAATGTATGGCACCAGCGAACACGTTCCCGCCTGTGGTTCAGGGTCAAAGCTGGCCCAAAATAGGGTCTTCTTGGACGAATTCCATGTCTTCGAAGCCTGCTGCGGACTGTCTGTGCTGTAATTCTCCTTAAACCGGGGATATTAGCAGCAGTTGTTGTCGCTGTGACAGTTCGATTACGTAGGCGGATGAAGCGATCTTGAGCCGTGATACGTGGCCTGCCAGTTCTAGGACGATCTTGCGTTGACCCAGTCTGACGGAACCTCAGCCAAAGGCGTGAAATCGAACTCTGGTGGATATTGAATTGACGAGCAACCTCAATTTGTGACTGACCAGCCTGTAGACGACCAATGACGATGCTACGTGAAGCAGGTCCAACCTTGGCATGGCGAAATTTCATAGTACTAATAAAAAACACTTGATGGATACCCAGGTTTTATACACGATAGTTTAACGGGTGATTTAACCACACTTTGCACGTGAAACACATGCTCAGTTTTTCTGCAGCGTTTAGGTGACGCACATGTTTTGTATCAATACAACTCACTTGGCCTTTTGCCAGATCCCGTGTTTTGACATTAAGTGATTACATTGACCATTAAAAATTCATTAAAATAATAATCGACACATAAACACTTACCTAAAAACAGAAAACTTCATTTTACCTATGCGTTTCTTTTTTTTGCAGAGTATAGATATTTATTAATGAAAAACACCATTCGTGGTGCATTTGATGACATAACGACGATCTAGTACCACTATGTGCATTGTAGCCTTTAACCCGCGTACGCTATCTACATTGTAGCTTTTGACCCGCGTATACTATCTAAATTGTAGTCTTTGACACGCGAACACTATCCACATTGTAACCTTTGACCCGCGTACACTATCTAAATTGTAGCCTTTGACACGCGAACACAATCCACATTGTAACCTTTGACCTGCGTACACTATATGCATTGTAGCCTTTGACTCGCATACACTATGTACATTGTAGCCTTTGACCGACGAACACTATCCACATCGTAACCTTTGACCCGTGTACGCTATCTACATTGTAGCCTTTGACCCGGGTACACATTCTACATTGTAACCTTTGACCCGCGAACACTATCTACATTGTATCTTTTGACCCGCGTACACTATCTAAATTGTAGCCTTTCTTCCACGAACACAATCCACATGTAACCTTAGACCCGCGTACACTATATGCATTGTAGCCTTTAACTGGCTTGCAATATGTGCATTATAGCCTTTGACCCGCGTACACTATCTATATTGTAACCTTTGACCCGCGTATACTACGGTATCTACATTGTAGCCTTTGACCCGCGTACACTATCTACAGTGTAGCCTTTGACCCCGCACCCTATCTACATTTTAGCCTTTAACTTGGGTACACTTTAGTTTAAACAATATTTATTTTATGAAATTTCAACATACAATTATTCCAATATATATACTTAAACAATGTTCAATGGGATTCAGAAACAAGTTATCAAACTTATGTAAATCTGTCTCCCTAATTATAATTAGATATTGATAACATTAGTAAACAGTGGTTAGTAGAATGATCATAATGAAGAAAAAAAAAATCAAAAAGCAATTGCAGGTTAATTTGAAAAAAATATTCAAAAACAAAAAAAAATTACAAAGACGGAGCTGTCACTTAATATCCTCATGGTCTACAACCCAATATATTTAGTTCATGTGCAGTCTGGTCAATTCCTTTCCACATTTATGTTTAATCAAATCGTTTTGTTCTGGCAATGTACTTTGATACAGTTTCAAATGCCAATCTGTTTTCATTTTCATTTTTTAAGCTGTTGCCAAATATTAAAGAGTGTACATCGATAGTACCTAGAGTTTGTATAGTTTCATTTCTAATAATTATATAATTTGGACATTGCAGCAAGTAATGAGCAGTAGTTTCTATTTTTCCACATGTACACATACCTGAATTAATAATATTTTTTTTTTTTTGAAAGAGATGATCTTTAAGGGAGCTACATTTGAGACGTAAGCGCGCGAAAATAATTTGCTCTTTTCGTGATCCAAAATTAAAGTAATATGATTTTTTACCCAAATTTCTATTTAAAAAACGTTTAAAACAATATTTTGATGAATTCAATCTGATATCATTTGGGATATTATTCCAAAGCTTAATCGAAGACGGCAAAAAAGAATTTTGATAATAAGAAGTCCTGCAGTTAAGATAGCCTGTGTTGTTTGATCTCCTGGTGTTATGTTGATGGGTTTCAGATATTTGGGGAGGTACTAAAGAATTCAAATAACCAGGAGCATATTTATGGAACATTTCGTGAAATTTTATTAATTTGTGATTGTTACGACGAGTTTGGAGCGTTTCCCACCCTGTTTCATCATAGAGTAACTGTTTGGACGTTAATTTGGTGGCACCTGTTACTATGCGGGCCGCCTCAAGTTGAAGACCTTCTAAGGATTGCTTTAAATAGTCTGGGATATTGTCCCATACTATATCCCCATATTCCATAAGTGGTCTGATAAATGATATGTAAATTGTTTGCAGATGAGACCTTTTTAGTTTAAATTTGACTCTACGGAAAACAGATAAACGTGATGACACTTTATTCATAATATTTTTAACATGTTCATTCCAATTTCCATCTTCACTTATAGTTAATCCTAAATGCTTGTGGATTCCAACTTCTTTAATAATTACATTGTCCATGTAGACAGGGGTACACTTTCTACATTGTAACCGTTGACTGGTACAACACTATCTACATTTTAACCTTTGACTCGAATACACTATGCACATTGTAGCCTTTGACCCGCGTACACTATCTACAGTGTAACCTTTGACCCCCGCACACTTTCTACATTGTAACCTTTGACCAGTGTACACTATCCACATTGTAACCTTTGATCTGCGTACACATTCTGTATTGTAACCTTTAACCCGCGGGCACTATCTACATTGTAACCTTTGCCCCATGTACACTATCTACGTTGTAACCTTTGATCTGCGAACACTATCCACATTGTAACCTTTGATCCGCGTACACATTCTGCATTGTAACCTTTGACCCGCGTACACTGTCTACGCTGTAGCCTTTGACCCACTCGTGTTGATTTTGGAATTACGTTTGTGTATTCTGTTTCACTTGCTTTTCAGCTGTATTTCGTGTCGACTGGGGCTAAAATATCACTGTTGCTAACGACTCTTATTGAAATAAGAACTAGGTGAATTTTCTAAGGTGTTAATTTTATAAATATTGTGTTGATTGGAATGACATACATTTTGTAGTACATGTATATCGTTAAATAAAGCAGTGCGATCTTTTGGCGAATTTATCAATTTGATTATTACGATTTGTGTAAGGAATACTTTTGAATGACGCGTCCATTACACTGCTGTTATGGAAGATAAAATGATTTGAACAATTTTTTTGCAGCTTAAATGTAAAAGTGTGCGTTTTACACTTATGTGAAGAACACTTCAATACCACAACATTTTTAATAGATTTAATAACTTATGATGACTATTAAAGAAGTCTACCAAAGATTTACTGAAGATTTAACATACAAAAATTAAATACATTATAATTTGAACTTAATATATGCATGTGGCTTTATAAAACAATCATTAGAATTGAGATAATATGGTCATACATGTCTGCGAAAAAGACCAACATGAATGTCACTGTTATACATTTTATCATTTTTGCTTTTCTTGTCTTGCATGTACTTTGTTTTCTATTCAATGTAACATAAATAAATTTGTAGCAAATGCTTGACTTTGATTGGTTATAATTTTTTATCCATCATGTCATGGATAAACATTTTAACCGGAAGTCACATGTTGGGGTCTCAATTGGGAAAATTTTTAATTTTAATCCTTTTTAAGTAATTATTATCCGTCAAAATATTTTTAGGACAAGAATTTTTTTTAATTAGGAATTAATTTATAAGGATTGATCACAATTTTTTGTTCGGTTCATTCGAAATAAACTCAAAAATGTGGTACACACCCTTGCATACCCCGCTTCGCGATTGCTGACAATATAATATGAGAATGTATAAATAGATACATGAACAGTTATTTTTTTAAAGTGCAAAAACTACAAGTCTCCCACAATTCCGTTTTGAGAGACTTAAAGATTAAGAAAAGGGGCAATGAAACCATTGATTAAGTTGGATAAATAAAAATAAAACAATTAACTTATTTACCAAAAGTTTTATAGACGAAAATGTTTCCACGGAAACATTAGGAATAAAATAATTATTTAATGTATATGTATGTTGTTCACTGTTTTTGGTTTAGATATATTTTATTGACATATGGTGGACATAATTAGTTATAATATCCTTGCCAATAACAGAATCAACAAAAACATATTCGAATATACTATTTGTATACATGTATAGAGTTTTATATTTATCAATATAGTACATACAATATAGTAAATGCTAATTTTACCATCTTGACATGTAGGCTTGTTAATAAAATGTGTGAAAACAACATACAATTATATTAGCACATTTTGTTTTTACATGGAACACGACGGAGTGTCTGTGTGAATTACGTTATAAATGACGATGTGACGTTTGATTGTAAGGGGAATCTGGTGGTAGGAGCTTCCCACACACGGTGTATGTTAATTAATACAACCAATAATATTGTATCGAACTTCTATGAATATAAATAGAAAAAGCGTTCAATTCGTTAAATAAATAGATGAGTATTTGAGTAGACATCGGTCAAGTCTACTTCGTCTAAAATTTGAATTGCAAATCTAAATATACTGTACAACTATAATATTACAAGCATAGAAGTCGTGCAGTCGTCGTTTTTAAATACACAAAACTCAAAGTACTGACAGTCTTAGTTGCTCTAAACGCTAAAGTAAAACTGGGGAATTGCATGGAAGCATACAAGGCCGCACTGAGAAATTCGGCAATTTGCGGCCCGGAAGTGATGCAAAACGGATTAGAAAAACGAGACGTGGGTAAAGTGGAGCAGTTTGTAAAACCTGATCAATATGTGAAAAGTGATCAATTTACCAAAGTTGAACACTTCAGAAGAAAAAGACGATGTAAAAGTATTTCAGCGCCATCAATAAATGAAATCTCTGATCTGGAGGTAAGTTTACCATTATAATACATTCTGTCTTAAAACTTAGATCAACTTAAAATTTCAGAAATTCAGGAAAAGATGTCAAACAAACTTTTTCCCTAATTACTTACCTTTTATTTAATCAAAGTATTATATATGAAATCACTATTACAACTGTAGACCGACATACTCGATTGAATCCGAATAAAATGAACTTTCATTGTCACTTGAAAGTTGTGTCCCTGTCTATATCGAGATCGACTTGAGCAAGGAAACAAAACAGACAAGAAAACATATTAAGCCAAAATAAAAATATTGTTTGTTTGCACTCGCCCGACCGACACACTAAAAACCTGCCGACTCAAAAGTTTTTATTCCGTTTTTTTCATTACATTTTTTTTTATTTTTCTTTTCAATTCCGGAAACCAGATTCCCGATCTGATTCTCGTTTTATGATGACCGGAAGTATTTGAAATTTGTGTGTTAAGATTTGAGCTAAAATACCGAAAGGTTACGATTAAGAAATCTCGTCTACATGTGGCAAAAAGAGACCACACAGCGGCGGAACCATTCTCTAACCAGAGTTGTCGTTCATGCTACGCTACACAACATCTCTGTCAACGCCCAATTTACAAGATTTTTTGTAAAATTTAGAGACAGTAAAAGAAAATGTACTTAAAAATTGTTTTAATTATTGTAAATATCAGTTAAGATGAAAATAAATCACTCATTTCAAATAAATTCTCTCTTAAAAATGATTTGTGATTGTTTTTAACTTTTTAATTTTTACCTCCGCAAAATAGTTCTCCAAGAAGTAGGGGGGAAATCATTTTTAAGAGAGAATTGATTTGAAATGAGTGATTTATTTTCATCTTTATTAATATTTACAACAATCAAAACAATTTTCAGTACATTTTTTTTTTACTGTTTCTAACTTTTACAAAAATCTTGTAAAATGAGCGTTGACAGAGATGTTATGTAGCGTAGCAGGAAAGACAAATCTGGATAGAGAATGCGCGGCGGAACATTTACGATTTGTCCGTCGGTGGTTGCTAAAGTAAATGCGGAAAAGATAACATGAAAGTCTGAAAAAATAAACTGTTACAATGTATATTCATGAGTACATATCCAGAAATTGATGGTACTTTTCCTCATAAATATTCATTATATTTACATTCAATGTGCCCGTCAACGATTCGGAAATTAAAAGCTGTTGTTGATTTCCGCAAAGTTTTTCTTCTGTCAAAATGCAAATTAATTTGCTTTGTAACGATTTTACCCATTTCTTTGAAGTCGTGGTCATGCAAACATTATCATATTTTATTTAATGTGGGAACCTCGAGTTTAGAAACTAGAAATATAAAGTTAGTCAATAGGAATCATTCACCGCTTCTCGCGTTTGGTGACGCTGCTGTTCCATAAGTGGCTACATGTGCGTTTGAATCACAGAGACGCTTGTACATTTATGTATTCGTCAACCTCGATTTTACGCTATATTTCATATAAAACCACATTTTTCAACAATTTTGTTTTATTGTGAAGTCATTTCTAAACGGATTTTGATCATTTTGGCATCATCAGAAGCAGAAATATTTAAAGATTATTTGTTTATTTTAGCATGATTTTCCGTTAGATTGCCTTTATTTTCTTATGATTTAAAGACAATTTTTTTTTCTGACGTCAAATTTACTTTATATTTTAACAAAAATAAAATCTGAAAAATCAACATTTGTGTTTAAATCACCAGAAAACAAAAACCATGAAAACAAAAATTACTATCAGATAAACAAATAAAATTGAAAGAATTATGCATGTCTAAATATAAATTTCATAAAAATCTGCCCAGAGATAGCTTTAAAATATTTTTTTTAATTGTGGTTTTATATGAAATATATAGTAAAAAAATTGAAGGTGACGAATACTTATGTCCAGGGACTGTGATCTAACGTAAACTTAATGACGGCACCGAATTATAAAACAGTGCAAATTTGAAGGCTTAACTAGTACAACGCGGGATGGTATTACCTGTTAGAAGTGTAGATTTAGTTGGCGAGTATATGTAAAATAAAAGTATAATCTTGAAATCGTAAGAAAAGAGCTTTATTATGAAAATTTTAAGAAATAAAACGGACGTTTGTAAACAAGCCACAGCGGCATGTACCTTGGTGTAGACTATGCATATTCATAAAATGTGTACATGATGTATGGTTACTCACACTGCAATACTGATGAACTTCAACATTTTAAAGTACCTGTATTTCGAGAAATATACTACCTCCAAGTGAACAAAATCTAGAATGATAAAGACACCGCCTCCACATATGAAATTTTGAATATATCTAGGTCTATCTATATTTAGGCAATCTTCAAATCCACCATTTCTTTAGAAATGCCTGTACCAAGTCAGGACCATTGCGGTTTTCCAGTTTCCCGGTTGTTGACTGATTTTGTCTGTTTATTGATTTATGAGTTTTGAATTTCCCTTTGGAAGATTGCTCTGTGTTCGGTAATTTTGTTATTACCCTTATCTAAATCACACTCTTTAAATTTATTTGGCACAAAGTTATACAGATAATATATTCCTTCTTTGGGAGGTCCGGGGAGCTCAATGAGATAAGTCGTTGGATCTAACAGCTCACACAAGCCTATCACCAATACGGCGTGGGTTCGCGCCCAGCTTTTAAATGACAAAAAAGGTGCACTCGACTCGCATCCGCAAGTGATAAAGTTTGCCAGTTGCTTGCCTAAGGTCGGTGGTTCTCTCCAGGTACTCCGGCTTCCTCCACCACTAAAACTGGTCGCCATGATAAGGCTGAAATCTTGCTGTTCAAAAGTGGCGTTAAAACACCAAAAAAATCAATCTATCAATCAATCAATATTCCTTCTTTGTGTCTTACTATTTTAAATTATTTGGGACAGATTTTGGTAGCATTCAAATATTTGATGGTAAAAGTGGAAAGGGAAGGGGTGAGAATCTAAAAATAATTTTATTGTGTGTGGCTTAAGCTAAAAACTGAAACAAAAATGAGAAAATGAGAAAATGTAAATATGTTTCAAAAATAAAAACTGTGATCAAATTAAGTTTTTCCTTTCCTTGAACTGGATATATATCATACAGATGAAGAATATTTTTGTTGAAAATTTTGGAAAATAATCATAAACGTGTTCCCTTTATATTTTTTATTACAAACATAAATTTATTATAGCTATTAATTTTTTTTTAATAATTAGCCTTTTTTTTGATTTATTCTGAATAAGCTCCCATTTAAATGATATAAAGTATCAACTATGTTACTTAAAAAGGTGTTCTATTTGTTTATTGTTACATTTTTTTTAATTATTAATTTGTTCTTTTTCTGTGTTTGTTGAAAATTGACCCTAAAATTAATGTAGACAAGTGAGCGACTCTCACAACATTTACCTGTACTCACCTGTAAAGTATTACATGAGTTTGTTTTAGTCGGCCAATTGTTATCATTTAGTCAAGATGGACGTAACGGTAACGGTAAAAATGTGGCTTCAAAATCTTTTTATAAGAGTAAAATACATCCTTTTCCCCTAATGCTTTATGCAAAGAAATGAAATGTGATACACGTATATACCGTTAGGAATTTAATTAATGAACCTAATATCCCTGTCATTCTGTAGTCAACTGTTCAAGTGAAATAGTTGTAAGTAGAATGAATGAATGAATTTGAATTTTTGGTGTTTAACGCCACTTTCAGCAATATTTCAGCTATATCATGGCGACCAGTTTTAGTGGTGGAGGAAGCCGGAGTACCAGTATCAGCGACCTCACACCCATTCCGAAAGAGTACTTAAGTCCTACGTTTCCTTTGTACGGTACATGTTAACACAAATCATGAATCGTTATATCAAAACAAATTGAGTAACGAGATAACAGACACCGATTTATACCCCGAAGAAAACCCCGCCATGAATGCGATTTCAATTCACAACGTTAGTTGTGATAGACACTGATTGCACAGATAGTTGTAAATCCAACTACCATACGACCACGACCACGACGGCCCCATGTTACATAGTTAATGTATGTCACTCTTGATAGTTAACGTTTAAAGATATCAACAACATGTTTATTTTTAATGAGTAATTGATCACTATTTACAAGTTTTCAAATATGTCATAGTTGTTCAGGCCCCGGCGCCACAAAAATTGAGAATTTACTTAAGTCTGAGAATATTCTCAAATAAGGAAATACTTAAATTTCATTGGCTGAGAACACGGATTTGAGCAAAAAAAGTTTGCTCAGCAAAGAAAAAGTTTTGTGGCATCGGGGCCAGAACTTTACGAGTAACTGGCCTTTTGAGATATATTTTCACAATACGAAGTAGCGAACTGACCGCAAGTAATTACAAATCAGACACACCATAGGTAAACATAGGAATCGAAAGGACGTGTTCCAATATAAGATTATTATACATATTTTTTTTAATTGTTATCTAATTTGCATCCAAAAACTGCACAAATGTAACGTTTGTTAGTGCATCGATAATTTCCATCTAAAAAAAGTTTAACCCTTGCTATTCCAAAAAACAAAGGTTTTAACTAATAGATAGACATGCTTGATAAAGTAAATAGGAAATTCTCTTGGAAACCCTACACATACCCCAACGATACTTACAAATATATGTGTAACGAACAATTTAGCTAACTGTTAGAAAGAAAAGAAAACTTCTAACTCCTAGCCATGGGTTAGAAAGAGAAAAAAAACTTCTAACTCTTAGCCATGGGTTAGAAAGAGAAAAAAAAAACTTCTAACTCTTAGCCATGGGTTAGAAAGAGAAAAAAAACGTCTAACTCTTAGCCATGGGCTAGAAAGAGAAAAAAAACTTCTAACTCTTAGCCATGGGTTAGAAAGAGAAAAAAAACTTCTAACTCTTAGCCATGGGTTTGAAAGAGAGAAAAAACTTCTAACTCTTAGCCATGGGATAGAAAGAGAAAAAACTTCTAACTCTTAGCAATGGCTTAGAAAGAGAAAAATACCTTCTAACTCTTAGCCATGGGTTAGAAAGAGAAAAAAAACGTCTAACTCTTAGCAATGGCTTAGAAAGAGAAAAAAAAACTTCTAACTCCTAGCCATGGGTTAGAAAGAGAAAAAATACCTTCTAACTCTTAGCCATGGGTTAGAAAGAGAAAAAAAAACTTCTAACTCTTAGCCGTGGGTTAGAAAGAGAAAAAAAACTTCTAACTCTTAGCAATGGCTTAGAAAGAGAAAAAAAACTTCTAACTCCTAGCCATTGGTTAGAAAGAGAAAAAAATACCTTCTAACTCCTAGCCATGGGTTAGAAAAAGAAAAAAAAACTTCTAACTCTTAGCCATGGGTTAGAAAGAGAAAAAAAACTTCTAACTCTTAGCCATGGGTTAGAAAGAGAAAAAAAACTTCTAACTCTTAGCAATGGCTTAGAAAGAGAAAAAAAACTTCTAACTCTTAGCCATGGGTTAGAAAGAGAAAAAAAAACTTCTAACTCTTAGCCATGGGTTAGAAAGAGAAAAAAACTTCTAACTCTTAGCCATGGGTTAGAAAGTGAAAAAAACTTCTAACTCTTAGCCATGGGTTAGAAAGAGAAAAAAAACTTCTAACTCCTAGCCATGGGTTAGAAAGAGAAAAAAAACTTTTAACTCTTAGCCATGGCTTAGAAAGAGAAAAAAAACTTCTAACTCTTAGCAATGGCTTAGAAAGAGAAAAAAAACTTCTAACTCTTAGC
>MJUT01009638.1:435822-451491 GCA_002080005.1 Gigantidas platifrons
TTCTAACTCTTAGCAATGGCTTAGAAAGAAAAAAATACCTTCTAACTCTTAGTCATGGGTTAGAAAGAGAAAAAAAGACCTTCTAACTCCTAGCCATGTGTTAGAAAGAGAAAACAAATACCTTCTAACTCTTAGCCATGGGTTAGAAAGAGAAAAAAAAACTTCTAACTCTTAGCCATGGGTTAGAAAGAGAAAAAAAACTTCTAACTCTTAGCCATGGGTTAGAGAGAGAAAAAAAACTTCTAACTCCTAGCCATGGGTTAGAAAGAGAAAAAAAACTTCTAACTCTTAGCCATGGGTTAGAAAGAGAAAAAAAAACTTCTAACTCTTAGCCATGGGTTAGAAAGAGAAAAATATACCTTCTAACTCCTAGCCATGGGTTAGAAAGAGAAAAAAAACTTCTAACTCTTAGCCATGGGATAGAAAGAGAAAAAAACTTCTAACTCTTAGCAATGGCTTAGAAAGAGAAAAATACCTTCTAACTCCTAGCCATGGGTTAGAAAGAGAAAAAAAACTTCTAACTCTTAGCCATGGGTTAGAAAGAGAAAAAAAAATTATAACTCTTAGCCATGGGTTAGAAAGAGAAAAAAAAACTTCTAACTCTTAGCAATGGCTTAGAAAGAGAAAAAAAACTTCTAACTCTTAGCCATGGGTTAGAAAGAAAAAAAAACTTCTAACACTTAGCCATGGGTTAGAAAGAGAAAAAAAACTTCTAACTCTTAGGCATGGGTTAGAATGAGAAAAAAAAACTTCTAACTCATAGCCATGGGTTAGAAAGAGAAAAAAAACTTCTTATTCTTATAACCATGGGTTAGAAAGAGAGAAAAACACTTATAGCTCCTAGTCATGGGTTAGAAAGAGAGAAAAAAAACTTCTAACTCTTAGCCATGGGTTAGAAAGAGAAGAAAAAACTTCTAACTCTTAGCCATGGGTTAGAAAGAGAAAAAAAACTTCTTATTCTTATAGCCATGGGTTAGAAAGAGAGAAAAACACTTCTAACTCTTAGCCATGGATTAGAAAGAGACAAAAAACCTTCTTACTCTTAAATGTGTAAATATAAACAGATGTCAAGCGGTAGTCATATTGTTTATATTGGAAAAGAAAGTAGTTCCGGTAAACAAAATTATTAATGCGTAAATTATCGTATAATATACACCACAAGTGCTACTTCTCAATCAAAATTCATTAAACGGACATGTACATATACAATGTAAGATTGTTATTAAATTTAATGATTGTTTTATATTGTTTTATGATATATACTTTATGCCAATGTCTATGGTAATCAACTCATTGCTTTGGACAGACGGTATTTTTGTGTTCATGTTTATTTTTAATTTCCATACATTCTTTGCAGCGTGAGATAGTCCGGATCGAATTAGTTACTGTGGTCATTATCTGGGTTATCGCACCCTGGGGGCGGAACTTTGTTGATATGGGAAATAATAAAAACACGTTTCTATCGAGGTTGTCATATTTCGTAATTCTGTATTCGTCATAGTGCCGTCTTAAAGCATGGCCACACTGGGCAATTTCCCGGGGACCCGCGAGGGCCCCATGCTAATCTGTGTATTTTGTGTATGGCATGTTGTTTAATGTTTTAACACTGATTTTGTTGGATTTGATTTGATTTGATTTTTGGTGTTTAACGCCACTTTCAGCAATATTTCAGCTTTATCATGGCGACCAGTTTTAGTGGTGGAGGAAGCCGGAGTACCCGGAGAGAACCACCGACCATGGGCAAGCAACTGGTAAACTTTATCACTTGCGGTTGCGAGTCGAGTGCACACTTTTTTTGTAATTTATAAAGCCGGGCGCGAACCCACGCCGTATTGGTGATAGGCTTGTATGAGTTGTTAGATCCAGCGACCTAACTCATTGAGCCACCCGGGTCCCTGATTTTGTTGGAAGTACCAATACAATACTACATATAGATCCAGCGACCTAACTCATAGAGCCACCCGGGTCCCTGATTTTGTTGGAAGTACCAATACAATACTACATATATGTTTAATTTTATAGATCATTTACATTTTTATTCCTGTAATTGGTTGTATACGTAGGGGCCCCAATGCACTGCCTTGCCCGGGGGCCAGTAATGCTGCTAAGACGGCACTGATTCATCATTGCCAGATGACATTCGACTGATTGAGAGAGAAAAACATCCACTCAGAATGTCAATTTGTTCATTGTTCCTACACAATATTCTATGTATTTTTAGTAAGTGTACTTTCTGGAATTTTGAATGAAATACTCATACAATATTCATCACAATTCCGTGGGAACTAAATCTAAGACATCTTTTATCATAACCAGTTTTTGTTTAAGTCTTTAGAAATTCGTCAGTTAGTAGACCCATAAAGCCATCTATTTATATGCAAATGAAATGGCGCCATATTTCAGATAACATCAAAGATCGTCTGCAAATTAGAAGATTTGTCCATATTGATTTGGGTCATTTAAGGTCGTCATTGGTATTACATCTGTCATACATATATTTGAATTTACATGAAATAAAATGCAAGTCATTTGTCAATCAAGAAAGTGCTTGTGTAAATCGTTATGGAAGATATGTTACCTTTTCAAGATGAAAACCATATTTACATTGCAATTGGTTTTTTCTATTTTTTTTTCCAACGGTGTTTTCCCGCAATTTAATGAAAATCAGATTAATACATGTAATTCTAAACTTCTGTTATTTGAAATACTTTCGTGATAACGCCTGACCATCTTTGAAAGAATGTTTCTTTGCTTCCACTGGTGATTATGTATGTATAGTTCGGGAGGTGCAAGACAGTTAAGCAACATAAAACTTATTCTTGTTTGTGGGGGTCTGGGTATGCAGGGGCGGATACAGGATTTTAAATTAAGAGGGATTCCTTAAAAAAATCGCGCCGAGCGGAGGGAGGCGGGAAAATATTTTGGGTATTTCGTGTGAAAAATCACGATTTTACGCAAAGAAAATCATATTTTTCCCAATTTTAGGGGGGCGCAGGGTGCCTCCCCCCCCCCTGGATCCGCCCCTGGTATGTGTTGTCATCTTTTTCTCCATACTCATAAGAGTTTAAAAAAACAATGGTTGTTAAATGTTTGCTTAAGGTTTCTGTCCCTCGTCATTCTTTATACTTTTATTCAAATTTCTGTTTTTATTTTGATAGCATTTAGACAGTATTGATGGTATATACAGCCCATCTGGATTAGGGAAAACAACATCAATTGTCTTCAGTCTAAAAGATCAAGTGGGATGTCTGGCAAATGCATTGAAGATATTTCAGGTAATCAAATAATTAAGATAATATTATAATTTGGTGGAGTAGTAGTCGGCATTCCTATGGATACCAACTGTGATCCTTTTCTCGTCGATTTATTCCTTCACACACGTTCCACTATATAGATGATGTCCCTACACTTAATTAGTCAAAGTTTGGTTACTGTTGATCCTCAGTTATCCCACTGAATTTAAAATTACTGACGACACGAATACATCTAGGTCTGCTTCATACTTTGACATACACCTAGAATTCGAATACCTCACATGTAGTATATAGTCCTCGGTCGATACGATATTCCGGACTTTGTGGTTTCTATCAGGAATTCTATGATACTAGAGATGCTCGCTGCTATAACGGGAAAGTTACTGCAGCAATGGATTTCCAGTGGTCAAGTTGAACTCATCATTTCGCCACCATGACCATGTTCAACGTTATGGAATAAAAATAAAGATATACAATTAAGTGTGCCCTTTTCTGCTATAACATTTATCAGGTATGCTCAAAGTCGAAAGATTGGACAGCCAAATTATTCAAAAATAAGCCAAAGTAAGAAAATATGTGTCAAAGATGACTATGGATATGTTCCGGTAATCGAACTCACAGCTCTTTCCTTTTTGTCTTCCTTCTGTTCTCATTCACGACTTGTAGCGGGTTCATAACAAGAGTAGCACTACTGGTGCACTAGTGGAACAGGGACTGCCTACCCTTCCGGTGTACCCGTGTTCATATCCGGTTTTTAGTGAGCTTAATGTTGCTCAATCTTTAGTTTATTCTGTGTAGTGTTTTGTAGATCTTTGCTTGTGTATTCATCCTTTTACTTTTGACCATTGTATATTTTTGTTATTCTTCAATTTATAACTCTTTTGGTATCCTCAAAGATTTCTGTATAACATTCTGTAAGAAAAATGAGCAGTTAGAAACAATCAATGGGCTCTTTATGTTAATTAAGACAAAACTTCCACCAAACCCAAAGGCACTTCTTCTAGTTGTGGATGTAACACTACATAGATCGAATTATGTAAGTAAATAAAGCAATTCTGGTAAAAATAAGGAGTTGATTTTCATGCTTAGCATCATATATTATCGGAAAGATAAACGCATGCATTCCATCAATTTTCTTTATCTAGTTACTTTTATTTAGTACGTAATGTGTTGTATGCCTTTTCGTCTTCTTTTTTTTTCTTTTTTTGGGGGGGGGGGTTATTGTATTGTCTGTCCTTCTATTTACAGCTTCCAATTACCCCTTCAAACGTTACACGTTACTTAATGTAGACCTGCAGTAGGTTTTGTACCATTTTTCTTGACTGTCAGGTGTCTAGACATTATCTTATTGCCTGCGGTTTCAGATAAATTAAGGAATAACAGTACTGTATTTGAAGAGTTGGAGGTGTCAATTGTGGATTTGACGGTCGCAAATGCCGTTTTACTGGCGACGCGAAGCGGAGCCAGTAAAACAGAGATTTGTGACCGTCAAAGCCACAATTGACACCGACAACTCTTCAAATACAGTACTGTTATTCCTATTCTAATGAAATTCTCCCAAAGTGTACACACTAGTTTGAAAACATACAAATAAATGACGAAATATATGCACTTTTCAAATTCCTTCCACTTAAGAAATAGTCCGTCAAATTCACAATTTTGACACCGACAACTCTTCAAATGCTCTCAATGTATCATCTAATTCAGTAGGACCAAGGTGCATGCAAACAAAAATTATAATATTGTTGTTGATATAAAAAAAAAAATCCGGTAAAATACTTAAGACAACAATCTATCGACTTTGACTTTTGTAATTTATCGTCATCCGGTGATGTAGTTTACAAGGAACGCTCACATTTTGACACAAACTGGTTACTGATTTATTTTACGATTTTGTGAGCATTTTTCTTGTTTATATAGCTAAATGCAAAATGCCATCAAATTGGAAAATATCAGTAGCTTACATTACATCACCGTATAGTTATCAATGTAGGAACACTACTGCAAACTTCAGGTCAGTGGATTTCGTTATTACATGCATTTCCATTTATTACTGACTTCCATTCAAAATATGTTCGATTTTTCCTACTAGAATCAAAATAATTCATGGAAGTCGTAGTTTGTATAACATACTAAACATACTGTAGGTAACATTTTGTTCGTTTAATTTAGTTATTACTTTTACTGGGTCCATGACGAACATTGTACGGAAGAAAATGATACATTTTTTGGCACTGCAGTTATAATTTGTTCTGTAAGATGAAAATAGAAACAGACTGTTTTTTCAATTCATTTATCTAGGGCATTGATCATGACCATTTGTAGGACTTAATGTATCCATATATTGAAATAATTTATATTTTCAAAACTGAAATTGGAAGAAAAATAACTTTGAAGTGTGCACACTGAAGCGAACCACTTCACGTCAAATGGTCAGTACTTTTATGTTTGGAATAAACAAATATATGCAGAAAAACAGAAAGAAAGGGACTGGGGTTAAGCTGTGTACAATGGAATGTAGTTTAGTTTATTGAACCTACGTTCAATCTGAACAGGAAGGACATCGTCTGCTGCCGCTTCGGCATTTGGTCAGCCATATTGTTTACAAATAAGTGCATTCGGCGTAGGAATATATAATGTTTTCCTTCAGGCCTGTCAACTGCTGATTTGACGGCTCTCGAGAGCCAATGAAAATACGCGTTACATTATAATTGCATTAGAATTCATAATCATGCTCATTTGTCATATACTTATATTGTAATGGTTGTCATATATTGTTTGAGTAGAAAACACAATTAATTAGAATGTTGTTTGTCAAATATTCCCAGATCAGTAAAAAAAAAATATCTTGAACAATATCTGATCATATCTAATAGCCCGGTAGCCTATTGATTATAGAATGATCTCAGACTCGGATCGCAGTGTGAATTATCTGATACCATAATGAATCATATGTGTATGTTCAATTTCTTTAATGGGAACTGCCAGTATTCTCCATTTTTAACTCACATGAGCCAGTGTTCATACCTTTTGGAGAGATTTGAAATACAAGAAGGCCTTCCTGGCTTCTTGTTGGAGTAGACATGTTTTACTTCTTTTTCAAAACAAAAATGCATCCAGACTTTGCAGAAATGTTCCTTTAGGGATCCTTATTTAGTATTGTCAACCAAAAAACACATTGTCCAATTTCTATTTTATATATTTGAGATGAAAATAATTTTCCTATGGCTTTCACCCGACTGGAAAACTTCGATTCAGCTGATTCATCACATAGTATCATTACAGCAAAGAAAGACAACTCTTACTGATATATTTACTGAAGAAAAAAATCAGTTTGTATCTGACTTTTCATGGCTTTGACAAACGATTTTTGCTGTGTACAAATTGGACCAAATAAATTGAAACAGTGATAATTTGAAGTTCTAAAAATATTAAAATTTCGTTAAATTCTGAAAGATTGATGTAGTTTTTTTTTCAGTTTTTCAGTAAAATCATCTTTGAGATTACCCAGTTGAACATAAAATAATGTGCTTCTTGTATTTCTGAATTCATAAATTAATTGTATTAAAGTTTGACTAAAATGTTACATTCCTCTTGAGTCTTATATTAAAATATTAAATATTAATATGCATATACAAAAACATTTGATAAACAAGGGTCCAGTAATATGTAGTAAATCTTTATTTGGTTGTTGTATTTTTATACAATAATTCCATAATTTATCTGTTTATCTTCTTTTGACTTGACAGTAGCATGATAATGATTGATTGATTGATTGATGTTTAACGTCCAGCGAGCAATTTTTCAGCTATATTCAGGACGAGAATAATTTAAAACGCCACGGGACTCGAAACAAGAAAATGTGATGGGTAGGGACGGATAATTTTGCCAATGCAACAGGTCTCCTATGGACCACTCATCATGAGCATAATGTTCATAATGAGCTGTTACACTGGGTTCTTTAACGTGCGAAGAGGGTTGCAACCTCTCAACACGGGACCTCGGTTTTTTATTTACGTCTCATCCGAAGGACAGGTTGGTTGTCAATTTATACATCCCGCACAACCGACGGACGCCCCTTCAAGCCGAAGAAGCTCTCGGTCCCATTTCTATACCCCGGGGTTCCCGCGAGGTTGACCCCTTTTAGAGGACTAGTGCCTCTAGGACGAAGAAACGTAGAAGAAGTAGCAAGAACACACATTCAAGGGTGCCTAAAACTTAGAAAGGAAGTAATATATCACAGATTATAATTGGGGAATTGTGGTGTTCGTTTGTTTCCTCTTTTAGTGTGAAATGCACATTTTCATATCTCAGTTATATTTACTTCTGCTTCCCTTGAACGAGATAAATTTTCTGCACATTGTACTAAATAATTCCCTTTTCCTGATACATTAAACCAATTTGGGTGCTACTTGACACTCATTTTATCATAAATTATTGTTTCCAATATCATTTTGAACATTATTATTTTGGTGACTTTTAACAATATGCTCACTTTCATCTAACTGGTCATTATTTACAGCATCTTGATGATTTCCTTAATCTTTATGTGGTTTTAAGCTGGAGCTCTTGTGACCGTTGGTTTTAAGCTGGAGCTCTTGTGACCGTTGGTTTTAAGCTAGAGCTCTTGTGACCGTTGGTTTTTGTAGTTTTCTAGAAGACAGAAGCATCGATGTTCATAGTCGTTGTCGAGACCAATGTAGACTGCCCTTCTATTGTCAGTTCTTGTAATATATCCACTATCTGAGGTGTAAATACCCGGAAGTTGTTCAGTGTTTTTAAACCTTGTTCTTGTGTACGTATTTGTTATAGTGGAGTACGACTCATTGTAAAACATTGTCTTGTCGATCAAGGACTCAAAATGTTAGGTACTTCTACTTCTACCAGTTTGCGGCCATGTTGGGAACAACATGCACTGCAAGTAAACAAATGGACATAATAAACCTTTCATTCACTCATTCATTTTATTACTAACTGAAATCAAAGGTAGAAAGGTGGATAATCTACAACTGACCGTATGTTTGTACTTTTGAAAATTTGAAAAATAAGAAAAAATATGTTGTGCCTTTCTTGATAAAATGTTGAAAATTGATACAGTACGACTTGCTGATCTATGGTATGAAATGCTTTTGCATAATATAAATAGCAATATATATGTAAGTTATCTTTAACATGTATCAGAATATTAAACCTTATTTATAACGGCAATAAATCGGTACATTTTCTATGTGAAATGGATGTATGGCAATGGGAAAAGTTTTAATTTTTTTTTTTATTCTCGTTTACTTTTAAATGATTTAGAAGACTTTTTCATACATGAAAATGTTCCTGGACTTAATTCTATTTCTGATGAACTTCATAAGAAAGTAGATATATTTATGAAATTATTCTTGTATGCAGATGATACTGTTCTTATGGCAGAAACTGCAAGCAATCTTCAAACATTACTTGATAATTTTTATTTACATTGTGACACTTAGAAAATGACAGTCAATGTTGTTAAAACAAAGACTGTAGTATATGATTTTTGGTTCAGTTAGAACACCAAAAGGGTTTTTGTAATGGATTTGAATGAACATGCGGTTTCAGTCGACTGATGTCCTAACACCTCTTAATAGTCAAGCACACTCTGATATTTATTTGTTCCTCAAATTTTCTCATGATAACGGGTTTTCAACATGACCTTAGGTAAATTATCATACGCAAGAATACCGGCCAATTATCACCACACAAAGTCATGTCTCGTTCCAATTTACATTTTTTTGTATAAATATAATCTTATCATTTCCAATGACCGTGAACATTTTAATGTTACACTGTGGGCTAGGAATACGTAATACGAACACATTTTACACATTTAGATGCCCACAGTCATTGGAAATGATAAGATTATATTTATACAAAAAATGTAAATTGGAACTAGACATGACTTTGTGTGGTGATAATTGGTTGTACGAAGAAGCTTCTTTGAAAAAATCAGGGTCGTCCTTGCTGAATTCAGCGAGAAAACAATGATGTCAATGTT
This sequence comes from Gigantidas platifrons, assembly GCA_002080005.1. NCBI lineage: Eukaryota > Metazoa > Mollusca > Bivalvia > Mytilida > Modiolidae > Gigantidas > Gigantidas platifrons. The sequence continues at coordinate 445,102 of MJUT01009638.1, forward strand.
ACGCAACATCAAAATCAAGTTTAAGTGTAAAATAAGGATATTTCCGTTCAACAGATATGTTTTAAATTGTCCTGGCGTATAAAGGTATTATATCAGCGGGTGTCTGTAATGTTTTTGTCTTCATTAGCAATGTTTACTACCACATATGACACGGGTGAAGAGAACGTGTGTGTTTTACTACATGTATATGCGGATGATGTTGTTCTTTTAGCCAATGATGAAAAAGAGTTGCAAATCATGTTGAATGCTTTAGCATTGTAGTGTGAAGACCATTATATGAACATAAACCCAACCAAGAGTAATGTTGTCCATTTTAGATCACACTCCATTTCAAAATCAGATTTTAAGTTTATGTGTGGTGATAAAGTTATCAACTACTCTAGTAATTATACATATTTAGGTCTTGTTTTTAATGACTTTTTAGACTACAGTGTCACCGCAAAGGCTGTGGCAGCTTCCGCAAATAGAACATTAGGACTTGTTATAGCAAAGTGTAAAATTTTAGGTGGTGTTGCTTTTGACGTTTTTACAAAACTATTTGATAGTTTGGTTTCTCCTATTTAGAATATGGTGCTGGTATATGGGGAACTAAAATTTCTCTTGTATAAATGCTATACATAATAGAGCATGTCGATTTTTCTTGGGGGTAGGTAAATATACACCTAACATGGCAGTTGTGGGTGATATGGGTTGGTTACCAATATTTCATAAGCAGTGGAAAAGTATAGCGCGTCTGTGGTGTAGACTCAATAATATGAGTTCTAACCGTTTAAACAGGAAAGTTTTTATATGGGCAGATAGGATGAGCTTAAGATATAAATGTATGAAAAACTGGAATTGTTATGTAAAGAAGACCTTCTGTGATTTAAATCTGAATCATTTTTGTTCTATATCAGAATATACTGACCCGAATTTCGTCATTAATAGTGTTTTGTCCAAATTATTAAATCAGTTTGTTGAGCAGTGGAATAACAGTTTACAGACAGACACGTCTATATCTGGTAGGGGAGTGAATACACTAAGAACCTATAAATTATTTAAAAGTAGATTTGAAACCGAAAAGTATTGTAAAATCCCCCTCCCTTTTAAACACAGGAGCTCTTTTGCTAAATTCAGATGTGGAGCTGCTCCACTTAGAATCGAAACTGGGAGATTTGAAAAATTGGAAGTACAACAAAGAGTGTGCAATGAATGTAAAAATGTTGTTGAGGATGAAGCGCATGTTTTATTGAAATGTCCATTATATACAGATTTTAGAGAAGAGTTGTTTTATTTAGCTCAAAATGTAAACAGTGATTTTATGTCTTTTAATGATACTCAGAAATTAGTGTTTTTATTTTCGGATGTAAATATGATAAGAATATGTGCCAAAACCTGTTATTTAATTTTAAATGCTCGAAGAAATATTTTATATTGTACATAATTTTATTCTTTGTGTATATATATATCTTAATATTGTTATTTGTCTTAACAGTCTCTTGTAATTCTATACAGAATGGCTCTCGTTTTAATATATGTTGTATTTTATGTTTGAAATTGTATTATAATTGTAATGAGAGATGAGACTTTAATAAAATATTGTATTGTATATATAAACATAAAACTTACATTGAACCCTCCCGGTTTGACAGTTGATGATCGGAAACGGTAACGTGCCCACAAACTTTACGTAAACACGTCATTTGCGTCCCACAGGTACCCATACTGTGAGTATTATATTTACACAATAACTAATGGTATAAAAAACTATTTCTCCTAATTAAAATATTATAGCAGGTTTTGGCTACAATATAATTAATATTAAAAACGAGCAGTTGCATGTTTTCCCCCGATGCGCGTACATTTCATAACATTTACAAGTTACAGAAAAACGTTTTATTAAGGCATCAATTATATCTGATAGTTTTTATGGGTAACAAAAATTAACGATTTGGCAGATAATGCCCCTTTAAATAAATATAACAAATTTGTGACTTTTTTGCATGTTCTATTGAAATATAGGATGTTTGACAAATCTAGGCTATTCTATGAAGACGGGCAACGGATCAAACAGATCAGTACATACACATGTATATGGAATAGTGATTTATTAACTCGACGCACAGGTCTACACAAAAAACATCATATCAAATTTATTTTTAAACATTAGGAAAGGAAAATGTTGATATATATCTAGAGTTATGATACGGCATTATTATCCAATATAATATAATAACTTTATACGGCATTATTATCCAATATAATATAATAACTTTATACGGCATTATTATCCAATATAATATAATAACTTTATTGCAAAACAAGAAACCCTGACGGGCAGTGCAAATTACAACAAATAATGACAAGTTGACAACAACATAAGACATACAACATACAGTAAGAATTCAAATCAAGTTTAAATTTATATATATATTTATAGATAACTGACCAATGTGGACCCTATTTTGGTCGGTAAATGCTGTCATTGCAGGATAAATTGCTTTATATAGTCGACAACGTTGGATAAAATATAGATAAACTCTAAAAATAGAAGTGCGGAAACGACTGTTATTATATATAGAACAACAGGATATATTTATAATAAAAATAATATACATTTATAAAGATAGAATAAGATCAAATACATTATTGTCTTTCCCATTCATATTTTGAAACACGAAAAATATTAGGTAAAATCAAAATTTTTGTGTCAAGGGTTTCAAATTTGAAATGGGGCGTAATATGAAGGTACCAAGAGAAGAAATGGTATGTAGTAGACTTATTTCTTCATTTAAGGAATATTGTTCAATTTTTGAACAGGTTATGTGATAAAACCTGGTTTGGGGAAGCTTACTCTTGATAGGCCGTGAATTTGTTTATGAAAAGAATATTCTTGTTTTTAACCTGGTCAAAAATTGAACATATTCCCTTATAATATATTTTTTTCAACACAATTTAATGATTCCTTTATTTTAATTACTTTTAAGAAACAAGGAAGAACACTAGTGCTCCGGAGGAATAGGCAGTTTCCGATTCACTCGTGTTACTCTTTTTAAAAACCCGGCGATAAATCATGTATGGTAAAAGAACGCGGTTATAGATACGACTAATGAAACATATTCGTTATCATTAGTGACATAGATATTCCGTAATGTGTAACAAAGTGTGGTAGTTATCCAAAAATACATGGAAAGTAGTCATCATCATTATAACTATTTTTCATGTTTTTTAGTATGCTAATTGTTATCCCCAGAGTTCGGAACACTTTAACACAATTTATGGTGCAATTCATGTGACGCTGTATCTTCTTTCCTAATTTGAAAAAAAATTAAATGGACTATCCTTTGACGACAAATGAATGTAAAATAATTTCCATCGATATCTATGGATATTTATGTTACATATATGTATTTCATTCGATGACTTTCATGATCATGGGTGTTTGGTCGGTTTTTATTTCAACTCTCAAGTCTTTGCGTGATACGGGATTCTCAGTCATCACAGTTATTTCGGAACATTGTGTACCACTTATATCTAATTCTTGACATCCGTCACAACTGGACTTGATAATATTTTAATAACGGATGTATGCTTATACTTCATACCTTGAACTACATCTCGAAATTAACAGTGAGGGGCGGTTAAGAACGAAACTTTACGACAAACGAGATGATTTCAATTTTCCCATTGTGAACTTTCCATTTATATGTAGCAACATTCCAGCATCACCTGCATATGGAGTATATATCTCTCAGTAGATACGATATTCCAGAGCTTGTTGTTCCTATCAGGATTTCCTTGATAGGAGGTTGATGCTGACAAGGAATCTACTGAACCAAGGGTTCCTCTTGGTTAAGTTGAAGTCATCACTTCGAAAGTTTTACGGTCGCCACCATGACTTGGTTGGCCGTTATGGAATATCTGTGTCACAAATTACCACGGATATATTCCCCACTTGTCGTTTAACACTTCCCGGTCCATTCCTCATTTATGACTTATCACCGGGTTTGTAACTAGATTAACACGACGGGTGCCACCAGTGGAGCAGGAACTGCTTACCTTTTCGGTGGACCCGCGTTCACCCCCGGTTTTTAGTGGGGTTCGTGTTAACCGAACTTTAGCTTTATGTGTATGTTTTATAGATCGTTGTTTGTCATTTTGTACTTTTTCTCTTGGCTTTTGTGTTGTCCGTTCTTCTTCGATATACGGATTCTGATTACCTCTTTGGTATCTTCAAACTCTTCTTACTAAACTATGTAAAGTAATTAAAGAGATAATTTAAGGTCTATAATTCCATATTTTTTATATGTAAATATTGTAAAAGCTGTTACTTTTCTATACATTCTCTAAAATAACAAATAGATTTTTAATGATTGTTGTTTAACACCAAGAAAGCGGTATTTCAGCTACATACCTGTCGATAACAGATTGCAAACAATATACCTTGTATGTAGTGAACTTGCATGGGCCTTTGATTGCAACACGTAAGTAATGAAATTACATGGGGCTTTGATTGCAACGCGTAGGTAATGAACTTGCATGGGCCTTTGATTGCAACACGTAGCTAATGAACCGGCGATAATGGATAGGATCGGATAAGATTGCCTTGCAACGTGCTATCAGCGAAATTTCATAGAAAAGTTGCTCCTTACGTAGTTTTATAAGATATTTTTACGTACAGTGCTCGTAATCCTCTCAAGATATGAGGAACTCATTGGGGTTCTATTTTAGTAAATTGTTTATTTAAGTCGTCCCGCACAACCAGACTAAGTCGCTTTCAGATGGGTTGTAACCCTTCACGAGAAATTATATCCTGTTTCTCCTCCCTCCCCGTGTTCCTTCGGGTGTGTCTCGTATGGATATATTGATTGTGGCCTAGGAGCTTCATGTCCATGAAATACTGCAAATGTCGCTCAAGTAATGACAAAATGTCCTGTTTGAGCTAAATTTTGCACTGTTCTATTTATTTTTCAGATTTAAATGATTTTTTTTTCATTTCAGGAGCACCATATCAATGTAGTCCATATAGAATCCCGGAAGTCCAGGCGTAGTGATTCCATGTATGATATCTATATGGATATAGAGACGGATAACATACGACTAGAAGAGTTAATCAAACGCCTGAAGAAAGAGGTCAATAGTATATCTTATAACGATCTTCCAATACCTCCATCTCCAGCGACTGCGTCACGGATTACATATGCGGGTAACGTTGTTTCGTTTCTCATTGTTTATGTTACATGTAGATCAAATCCACACCATTGTGTACATCTCTATGCCTACAGTGCTCCCATTGGAGATCAAATTCTGCAGAATCCATATATTTTTAAGACAGTCATAAAATACTTCCGGTAAGGGGCGATACAGACAAACATTACAGATCAGACAGAAATAAACAAGATTTAGTAGATTGTGGATAAATTGTGCGAGTGTATATCAATGTATAATTAACATAGAACTTACGGTATTTTGTACTTGTCCAACTGTATAAAACGTAGAACAACATTTTGTTTGTAGTTGTTTTTCATTTAATAAATAATAATAATAATACTATTCTTATGTTGGTGTTAAGCATACCACAGATAAAAACACACAACTAACATATTTCCTCCTTGTCTTTTTTCAGGAGACGCACTTGAGAATGTCCCTTGGTTCCCGCGAAAAGTGTCCGATCTAGACAAGTCAGCCAACAGAGTGTTAATGTATGGCGCTGAACTAGATGCTGACCACCCTGTAAGATACATATTATTCTTGTATAAATTTTATCTTTTTTTTATAGATTATATGTGAATGGATCTGTTCGACTAAGTTTCGTCGGTGTTATTTGTGATAATTTGCATACATGTTGCCCTGCTTCTCTATAATCTGCGTACACCTCTTCCCAGGTATCACTATAGCAGACTGGGTATACACACCACACGACGTCGCTTTAATTTGAATATATTCCATATGACTCACGAGTCTCCCCTAGTGAACACATGAGATTAGAAATTGGATATAAATGTGCATCATTTGATTGTGTGGAGCATATCAAATACACATCGTACTTAGAACGAAATGTAAATGATGTGTTTAACGTTATAGGTAATAGGTGTTTAACGTTAGAGGTAATAGGAGTTTAGCGTTATAGGTAATAGGTGTTTAACGTTATAGGTAATAGGTGTTTAACGTTAGAGGTAATAGGAGTTTAACGTTATAGGTAATAGGTGTTTAGCGTTAGAGGTAATAGGTGTTTAACGTTATAGGTAATAAGTGTTTAGCGTTATAGGTAATAGGTGTTTAACGTTATAGGTAATAGGTGTTTAACGTTATAGGTAATAGGTGTTTAACGTTATAGGTAATAGGTGTTTAACGTTATAGGTAATAGGTGTTTAACGTTAGAGGTAATAGGTGTTTAACGTTATAGGTAAT